>PITA01027915.1:0-20179 GCA_004023965.1 Spilogale gracilis | reverse complement strand
TACCATTTTCACTTGAAGAAATGTAGTCCATTTTCAGATTTCCTCAGGTGTTATAATAATGTCCTATACACTGGTTGTTTCTTTCACTCTGGGGACCAAGGATCATGTATTGCCTTTCAGTTCTCTTTAATTCTTTAATCTCAAACAGCTCTACCACCTTGCTCTTTTTTTGGTTTCTTTTTGTTTTTCATGGCCTTGGCTTTTTTTTTTTTTTTTTTAAAGAATCTTATTAGATTAGATTTGTCTGATTATTTTCTTTTGGCTAGTTTCGGATTAAACTTGTGTGGCAAGAGTACTATACAGGTGTGTCCTTCTCAGACTTATCACACCAGGAGGTCCATAACTGTTTGTGGTATTATTGGTGATGGAAAACTTGATCATTTGATTAAAGTGGTAGTCCCCAGATTTCTTCATAATGAGGTATTTGTGTTTCCTTTTGCCACTAGTAGCTAATCTGTGGGATCATAAATTTGAAGCTATGTGAATATCCTTTTGCCCAGCAACCTTTCATAGTAGTTTTAGCTTCCATTGGTAATTTCTAACTGAATCATGGTAGATGCTGAGTGATATCTTTGAATCTTTCATTAATGCTATATTAGCTGTTATTCTTCTGTAAAGAATTTTTCCTTCTCTGTATCTCTTCCCCTCCTTTTTTTATGTTGTAGATTCATGGATTTTCTAATTTAATCTTGACTTAATCCATTTTAGGTTCTCTTTTATATTTCTCCAGTGAATAAATTGGTGGGTGCCCTGATGACTGTGTTATCCCTTTTTCCAGGTAAGGGGGTAACAGTATTTACTCTTTCTTTCATTTAACTTGTACTGGAACTTCCAGTGATAAAAATTTTTAAGGATAAACTTGCTAGGGATCACATTTTTATTTTATCATGATTTTGTTTTGGCATTGGTTTTCTCTTTTGTATGAGTTTTTTTTTTTTTTTTTTTTTAATTAAAACGTGTGCAAGCATAACTTACTAAAATTTATACAGGAGAGTTCTATTTAGAATGAAATATGCAACTCTTATCTTTTCCCACCTTATTGTAAACCAAGCTGTTCTCCAATATTGTATGTTGTAGGCATGATTGAACATGGTCTCAGTGACTGTTCTCAGTACAGACCACGAAAGAGTATGTCTGAAGATACTGGGCTTCACGAAAGTAATCCCCCTGCAGATGATTTTGTTTCTGTGTCTGCTCCCGTCATTTCAAGTACCAACTCAGGAACCGTTAAGAAAATCGTGTCAGGAAACCATGGAGGAGATGCTCGCATCAAGACCGAAGAACCGTTGCTCCAAGTAGATGATGACAGCAGCAAAGGACAGGAACCAAATGAAACCAGTCAATATTTGAAACCTCCTTCTCGTCCATCTCCAGAGTCTTCAGAAAGTGACTGGGAGACCTTGGATCCTAGTGTCTTAGAGGACCTCAGCTTGAAAGAAAGGGAACAGATGGGGTCAGAACAGACAGACTCATTTCCAAAGGAGTCTGTGCCCTCAGACAGTCCTCCGATTACTGTACAACCTCAAGCTAATACGGGCCAGGTGGTCCTGATACCAGGGCTGATTTCAGGTTTGGAAGAAGATCAATATGGCATGCCTCTGGCCATCTTCACAAAGGTAAAGTTTAGTGTTTTTGGTTTTTTGAAATATTTGTTAGTGCACACACTCTCTAATGGGGAGAAGGGTGGAGAGAGAGGGAGAGAGAATCTCGAGCAGGCTTTCCACTGAGCTGGGATTCCAGTGTGCGGCTGGATCTCACAACCCTGAGATCATGACCTGAGCTGAAATCAAGAATTGGTTGCTAACCAGCTGAGCCACGAGATGCCCCTAGTGTGTCTTATTGAGGACTTAAAGAATCTGACCACCCTTTTCTTTTTTAATTTTTTTAAAAGATTTTATTTATTTATTTGACAGAGAGAAACACAGCTAGAGAGGGAACACAAGCAGAGGGACTGAAAGAGGGAGAAGCAGGCTTCCCGCCGAGCAGGAAGCCTGATGTGGGGCCCGATCCCGGGTCTCCAGGATCATGACCTGAGCCGAAAGCAGTCACTTAACCAACTGAGCCACCCAGGCGCCCCTCTTTTTTAATTTTTAAATTTATTTATTTTTCTGAGAGAGAGTAGGAGGAGTGGCAGAGGGAGATAATCTCCCTACTAAGCAGACTCCCTCCTGAGCATGGAACCTGACTGGGGCTTAGTCTCATAACCCATGATACCATAGCCTGAGTGGAAACCAAGAGTTGGATGCTCAACTGACTGAACCACCCAGTTGTCCCTGACAACCCTTTTAGAATTTAGCTTACAGTGTTGAACACATTTTCAGTCTAAAATTTTCCTTGAAAACTGTAAAGTACATGCTGAATGTATAGTGCTATGGTTACCTGTGACCTTAGTGTCACATATGCCAGGTGCCATACTAGGTTCTAAATTCTTATATCTGTGATCTTACAGTCTACCATGAAAGGCAGATACATCTTTCTGGTAACTAGAGCAATGTGTTGTGGTTTTTTCTAAATACTGCCCTTTATGCATGAAGTAAGACTATGTGGAAAAGAAAGATGTGTGGTGTTGACTGGAATATGTATTTCTTCCTCTATGATAAATTCTTCCTGAGTTTATCCAGCTTTACAAATAAGTATTTGCCCCAAGTCAGTATTGCTGAATAGTTAACAGAAATGCTTTGTTCATTTTGTGCCCTGCTGGGGGATTCTGAAATTATCTTTATTTGTTTTATGATTGAACTAATGCAGTTTGGGGTGGTTTTTTTTTTTTTTTTTTAGATTTATTTATTTGACAGAGAGAGACAAAGTGAGAGAGGGAAAACAAGCAGGGGGAGTGGGAGAGGGAGAAGCAAGCTTCCTGCTGAGCAGGGAGCCCAGTGAGGTGCTTAATCTTGGGACTCTGGGATCATGACTTGAGCCAAAGGCAGATGCTTAACGATAGAGCCACCCAGGTGCCCCCTAATGCAGTTTCTTAAAACTGGGATTTAGAAACTTAGGGAGAAAACTCAGGACTCTCAAACTGCTGGTTATAGGTAGTAGCCACCAGTTACGGGTTTTTGAACTCACATGTGAGTGTTAAGACTGTCTATACTCATTGAAGCCCTTTTTGGCTGCTTCACCCACCCTCCAATTTTTATCTTGTGGAGATACTAAGAGGGCAATTAACTTGGGAAGGATTTTATTTTTGTGAGATTACTAAATTAAAGAAAGCAATGTAAACATATTTTGTGGGCTGCTAGTAAACCTTGTTTGGCAGAATATTCTATTTGTGTGCATTATACCACCACTGAATGTATGATGGACTTACCACCATCATTACAGTAAATAAAATGTTTTTCTTTTTGGTTATGTTTTATTATGTACTGATCTAAATCCAGTTTGTTATTCAAATTCAATCACAGTTGTATATACAAGTGCTGATTCTTTTATGTCAGTAACTTTGGAGTATGAGCTGTTCTTTTTTTCAATTGAAATATAGTTGACACAATAAAACATTCTTAAAAGCAAATTGTCATTAGGCTTTTTTTTTCCTCTTGAAGATCATAAGGGATTTAATACAGAATGAATTAGGTTAGCCAAACAGCTTAAAAGTAATTTTAAAAATAGCCAGAGAGAAGCTAGGGGGTGCCTGGAGAATATTGTTGAAGTTAGGGTATTGAGCCTTGAAGACAATGGTCCCCTGATCCAGTGTATGAATAAATAGAAACAAATTTATACATAATAAAACATTTATATCTAGAAGAGATACTTCAGCTTTCTAGTCTTTTCTCTGATACTTGAAATTACTAGAGGATGATGCCTTTCATGTCAGTTTTAGAAATGAGGCTTACTGAGTGCTGTAGATACCAGATGCTAAAATATGCTTGAACCTATCCTGAAAGCTGATTATCAAAGTGTAGGGAAGAAATTGGGGTGCAGAGGGGAGAGGAGATGGGATTAGAGGCAGCTTTCGGGTACAGTGTCTATAGGTGAAAGGAAGGAACTAAGGGAACTAAAGGAGAAGGAGGAAAATTAGAAAACTCTCCTATGTGATATGTGTGCTCTGCTGCACTGTACCACTTTAGAACCAGAGAAATGTTGGAGAATGAGGGAAATAGAAAAAAGATAAAGAGGAAGTTGGGGTAGCTACTTTCAGATGTGAAAGAGTTCTGAAGGATTTTCTTATGTCTTCTTTCCCTGATTTTAAATCTTTCTATCTTACTACTGAAAGAGTCTTGGAATTGGCCACACATTGGAGCAAAGCCATTACAGTAGGACCAGCCAGAAGGCTAGAGCTCTGGGAGTTAAGGTTTCCACTTGTTTTAATCTCATGAATCTGCTTGTGCTTCCTCTCTTCCATTTATGAGGCAGTATTTATTATTTGGGAAAAATTAGTTGGATCTCACCATACATGAAACTCTGGTGAAAAGTCCCCTCAATTGAAGTAACTCTAACTGAATAAAAAGGATTTTTATTTTTAGTATCTGAGGGATAGGGAAGATGATTTTAGACAATCACTAAAAAAAATTTATTTTTGAATTTTTTACTTTTCTTTTTAAGATTAACTTTGTTTTGTTGTTTTGGTTTTTGTTTTTAAAGATTTTACTTATTCATCTTAACAGGAGTGCAAGTGGAAGAAGTGGGTGACGAGCAGAAGGGGGAATGGGAAAGAATCTCAGGCACACTCCACACCAAGTGTGGGGCCCCACGTGGGGCTCGATATCATGACCCTAGATCATGACTTAGGCCGAAACCAGGAGTCAGATGCTCAACCAACTGAGCCACCAAGGTGCCCTGAAGTTTTTTATGTTTTTTGTTTTAATTACATATATCTAGTATGGTCAGTGTTTTAAACATCTAATTGCCTCCATAAGAAGATCACTTAATTTAGAAATCTTAATTTCAGTTTGTAACTATTTTAGTAAAACAATAAATTTATGAAAAAATTAAAAATATATAGTTAGAAAACAGATTTTTTTATCTGCCACACATATTAATCTCCTTTAAGTATCGCATTTATATTTGGTTCGCTTGCTTGCAGCTTGTCATTTTCAAATTTAGGTTATCAAAGATTCCTTGACTGGCTACCCAAAGAGTTATGAATCTTATTTAAGTGGAACCACAGGGGTGCCTTGGTGGTTCATTCTTTAAGTGTCTGCCTTTGGCTCAGGTCATGATCCCAGGGTCCTAGGATGGAACCCCGCATCGGGCTCCCTGCTCAGTGGGAAGCCTCCTTCTTACGCTCCCACTGTCTCTGCTTGTGTTCCCTCTCTCGCTGTCTCTCTGTCAAATAAATAAAATCTTTAAATATATATATATAATATGTATAAATGTCATATATATATGAAACAATGAGTTTTTTTCTTGACATTGTTTTTAGTTTCATGTTTTTGCATGATACTGTATATTATTATTCCTATGAGGTTTTCCATTTTCAGCTGTTGTGCAGCGTATCAGTTGGGTGGATGGACATCTGCATTGTTGGCAATTTCTGGCTATACAAATAATGCTGCTATTCTTTTTCAGGAGTCTTGCTAGACACATGGCAGAATTTCTAGAGCATTCAGTACCTAAAAGCAGGAATACTGGATCATGTGAAATGGGTGCTTTCAGCTTAACTAGAATTCCCAGTTTATTGAAGTGATTGTTGACAATTTCCACCATTCCCACAACAGGGTATGAGTTCCCAGCTGCTCTGCATTCTTACCGACACTAGATATTGCCAGATTTTTTAAGATTTAGCCAATCTGATAGTATCTTGTGGCTCTTGATTTGCATTTTTTTCAATAATTATTTTTGAGGGGGCGCCTATGTGGCTCATTTGGTTGGGTGTCTGCCTTTGGCTTAGGTCATAATCCCAGGGTCTTGGGATTGAGCCCCGCGTTGGGCTCTCTGCTCCGCTGATAGCCTGCTTCTCCTCATCCCTCTGCCTACTTGTGCTGTCAAATAAATACATACCAATCTTTTTAAAAAAATAATAATTATTAAGATTGCACATCTTTCCTTTTCTTGTTAACCATTTGGATTCCCCTTTGGTATTTTTTCAAAACATTTGGACTGTGCTCCTTGTCACTGATTTGTGGGACTTCATATATTCTAAATACTGTTTTGTTTATCATTTACTTTATGGTTAGTGCCTTGGAGGTCTTATTTAAGCAGTCCCCCCCATCTCAAGGTCCTAGGTTATCTTTTATTTTTTTAAATTTTTTTTAAAGATTTTATTTATTTATTTGACAGAGATCACAAGTAGGCTGAGACGCAGGCAGAGAGAGAGGAGGAAACAGGCTCCCTGCTGAGCAGAGAGGCTGATGTGGGCCTCCATCCCAGAACCCTGAGATCATGACCTGAGCTGAAGGCAGAAGCTTTAACCCACTGAGCCATCCAGGCGCCCCGGTTATCTTTTAAAGCTATATAGTTTTGACTTTCACAGTTTGGTTTTTCTTAACTGGGATTAATCTTTGTATGTTTTAGGAAGGAGTCTTTCTGGACTCTTTCTTGTTGTTTCATTGATATTGTAGATTTGTATATTTATCCATTCCTAGGGCCATTCCCCGTAAGTATATCCTATCAGGCAGAAAAAGGCTTTGCCCCTTGTTGTTGATCTTTAAGAATTTCCTAGCCCTTTTCATTTCCACATCAATTTTCAGATCAATTTAAGTTCTCAAACAGGTATAGATTTTGATAGGGATTACCTTTAAACTCTAGATAACTTGTGGAAAGAAGGCATCTCTGTATAACAGGAAGGCTTCCAGTTCATGAGAAAATAGCATCCAGTCCTAATGACACCATAGCCTTTTCCATCACAAGAGAGAAGGCACATTGTGCTTTTGCAGCTCTTTAGCATAGCTTATGACAGTTTGCGAGGTTTGCCAAGCTGAGGTGTGGAGTTTTTGTTTTTCAGTTGTGGTTAAAAAATTATGTGTGTGTGCCTGTGTGTGTATAAAATTTACCGTTTATCATTTTTTAAAGGGGGGAGGGGCAGAGAGAGAATCTCAGGCAGGCTCCACACCCAGTGCATAGCCAGATACAGAGCTATGTCTGGTGACCCTGAGATCATGACCTGAACTTAAAGCAAGAGTCAGCCATTTAACTGACTGAACCACCCAGGCACCCGGCCCTGTTTACAATTTTAAGCGTACAGTTTAGTAGTGTTAAGTTCTGTTCACATTGGTGTGCTGTA
This sequence comes from Spilogale gracilis, assembly GCA_004023965.1. NCBI lineage: Eukaryota > Metazoa > Chordata > Mammalia > Carnivora > Mephitidae > Spilogale > Spilogale gracilis. Next base: position 13,020 of record PITA01027915.1, on the reverse strand, counting down.
GATCTTCAGAAGTTTCTCATCTTGAACTGAAACTCTATACCCATTAAATAACTCCCCATTCACCCTGCCCCTGGCCACCATTTAACTACTCTAAACACGTTTTTAAGTGGAATCATGCATTATTAAATTTTTTGTGACTGGCCTGTTTAACTTAACATAATGTTCTCAGGGTTCATCCATGCTGTAACATATGTCATCATTTCCATCCTTTTCAAGGCCGAATAATATTCTGGTGTATGTATATATCACACTTTGTCCATTCATCTGTCAGTGGACATTTGGGTTGCTTCCATGCTTTGGCTGTTATGTATGCTGTGCTTTGAACATGGGTGTGCAGATACTGTTTTAGGTGTTTTTTTGGTTTTGTTTTATTTTACTGTTATATACTACAGCTCCAAATATGGATATTAAAGTACTCTAGAAAAGTGAAGTCAGAAGTGGGCTTGGGTATGGAGGCTGTTTTATGTGAAAGGACCCGGGCTCTTGCTGCTACAATACAATAAGGAATAATAAGATTTAGGAAAAATAGATCATCATTAAAAGCATGACACAGGGGTGCCTGGGTGGCTCAGTGGGTTAAGCCTCTGCCTTCAGCTCAGGTCATGATCTCAGGGTCCTCGGATCGAGGCCTGTGTTGGGCTCTCTGCCCAGCAGGGAGTCTGCTTCCTCCTCTTTCTCTCTCTCTCTGCCTCTTTGCCTACTTGTGATCTCTCTCTCTGTCAAATAAATAAATAAAATCCTTAAACAAAAACAAAACAAAACAAAACAAAAAAAAACATGACACAGGGTGCCTGGGTGGCTGAGTTGGTTTGGTGTCTGCCTTTGGCTCAGACCATAATCCCAGGGTCCTGGGATCAAGCCCCGCTGAGCAGGGAGCCCACTTCTCCCTCTCCCCCTTTCCTTCCCCCATTTCATGCGTGTGTGCGCGCACTCTCTCTTTCTCGCTCTCAAATGAATAAATAAAAATCTTTACATATATACTACAATTTTTTAAAAAGTAACTGACACAATTTTAAGGGCATTTTGAACTCTTAATTTTATAATTATGTAATACTTTAATGTGGCTCAATATTCAAAAGATCCTAAAGCATCTATAAAAAAAAGTCTCCCTCTCATTCCATCTCCTGCTGTTCAGGTGCCCTCTCCTCCAGTGGTAACCAGCACTATCAGTATCTTATGTTTTCCCTGGGGGTATTTTATACGTACATAAATACATAGGTATTTTCCCCCTCCCTTTATACACGAATGGTAGCAGACTATTTCCCACTCTTTTTTTTTTTTTAAAGATTTTATTTGTCAGAAAGTGAGAGCACATGCTGCGGGGAGAAGCAGGCTCCCTGCTGAGCAAGGAGCCAGATGATTCAGGACTCAATTCCAGCACTCTGAGATCATGACTTGAGCTGAAGGCAGGTGCTTAACCAACTGAGCCGCCCAGGCATCCCTCCCCATTTTTATACCCCTCATTCTTTCTTACCAAATGTTCTCTGGAAGTGAATTTTATCACTCTTTATAGCTGCTGGATGTTCCATTGTACAGATGAGCAATTTATTCAGTTCCCTGCTCATGAAGAGTTAAGATTCGTCTTTTGCTATAATAAACAATACTGCAGTAAATAACTCTTTACAAATCTCACACATGAGCAGGTATACCTGGATAAATTATAAGTAGAATGCTGGTCAAAGAGCATATGTATAGTTTTTTAGGGAATGGTACTTTTTTTCTGTTTTTAAAAAGTGTTTATTGATGTTTAAAAAAATACTTCTTAGTTTTCATGCTGTTTTATAAAGAGCATTCAATAGTATAATATTTATGTTTAGAAATAGGTACCTAGGGGCAAGGGCAGTCCATGTTTTCCAATACGTAGCTCACAAAGTAAAGCATGAACCCCGAGTCTTAAAGTGATGCTGAATGAGAAGCAGGGGTCCTTTCAGCGTTTAGTCCCAAGAGGGTTGTGGGTTGAGGATCACTGTCCTGAGTATCTCTAATGTGTAGACATGGTTTATTTTTGCTGCCTCTATTGGTTAGCATTTTATTGAACAGAAAAAGATATTGTCAAAAAAAAAGAAAAGAATAAAACCGGGTTACTAGACCTGTCTTCCAGCTTTTGCAAGTCTTCTCTCCCATGTTAATTATTTATTTAACAACCACCTGTTAAGTACCATGCGTGTTCTAGAATATAGTCAAGAACATGCAGTAGCAAAAGAGATGTTTCCTACACAGGAAATTTGTTTCGAGATTTCAGTAACACATCATCCAGAGAACGCTATCTAGTTCAGTGGGTTTGTTTTGTTTTGTTTTGTTTTTTAAGAGAGGAGAAGTAAAAAAATATAATTGTCACAGGCTGGACTTGAGATTGAAAACAAGTTCAGGAGTTTAGTAAGTATGCCCTCCTGACTGCATATACAAGTTGTGCCACTTACTGGAAATCTATCTTGATTTAGACTCTTCCAGCAGGGGGGCGCCTGGGTGGCTCAGTTGTTAAGCGTCTGCCTTAGGCTCAGGTCATGATCCTGGAGTCCCAGGATTGAGCCCCACCTGGGGCTCCCTGCTTGGTGGGAAGCCTGCTTCTCCCTCTCTCACTCCCTGTGCTTGTGTTCTCTCTCCAGCTGTGTTTCTCTCTGTCAAATAAATAAAATCTTTAAAAAAAAAAACATTTAGAATCTTCCAGCAGAAGTGCCATATCCTCCTTCATTGCTTCTTTGAAGTGTGAACACTTTTATTTTCAGGAAATATGCTGCTTTTTGTACACTTAATTGCTGTGGTTTGCCAATTCAACTGTAATTTTCAGGGCAGTATTTTCAAATACAGTTCAAATAGAAGTTAATTAAATATACAGCTCTTGCTAGCGTCTTTTTTTTTTTTTTTGCCTTAAACATGTAACAGCAAATATCTTGAAATAGTTTTGCATGATTTTTAACAATAGGGCAGTAAAACAAATGCCATGCAGTGCTTTGCTGTTCTCATAACAGCATGTTGGTGGTTATGTGTTTTCAAGTTTTCTGGAAGAACTAACAGCTTTCTACTAATTAGCATACTCTATCATGGGCTTAAAAAGGCATTTCCCAAATGACAAAGTCCAGCTCCTTAGTTACTGTGGAAGCTTTTAAGCTGAACTGAGAACAAAATGATGCAAGTAAGACAATTTTCATGTTAGCTACCACTCGGGGGAAAGGGGAGCAAATAACTGACCCCAGTGCAGTCAAGTTGTGAGGTTCCCCTGGAATAGTACCGCAATGAGTCAGAGATGGACTGTTTTGGAGATGGTATGGCAATGGGCAAGGTTCAGAAGTGGCCTTTCCTTAGCTCTCTAGACTTGGAGAGAGAGGTGGCTGTCCCATGACTTTCCTGATGTTGTCTCTCGTGATTCTTAGGGATATCTGTGTTTGCCTTATATGGCATTGCAGCAGCATCATCTTCTCTCTGACATCACCGTCCGTGGATTCGTTGCTGGGGCTACTAACATCCTTTTCCGCCAGCAGAAGCACCTCAGTGATGCCATTGTGGAGGTGGGTTGCTGTATGAGCGTGTGTCCTTGACACTGCTGGTCCCTGTTTTTTTTCTTTCTTAACTGGAATTCTGACAGTGTAGGAATAACACTAATAAAGGTAAAAATTCCTGTGCCAGGCATTCTGTGCACCTTAGGTATATTAACTGATTTCATTCTAACAGCCTGTGAGATAGGCATTGTTGCTGTACCTATCTTCCATGTACAGAAGCTAAGGAGCAGAGAGCTCAAACGGCTAGTAAGTGGGTGAGCCAGGGTGCAAGCCAGATAGTCTGGTCCAACTATTATCTCATAATCATAATGTGTTTATTGTTTAAATATTTTAAATACTTCTAGCCTATTTAATACATTCCTGATATCAGGAGGAAGGGGCTACAGCTAAAAATTTGACATCTAGGTTGATGAAGTGTAAACCGTGTTTAGTTTTATAACTGACGTAATTAAAAAAAGAAAAAACAAATTTCACCCACCCTAGGTTTTTAGTTTCTAATAAAAAGTACCAAAACATGCTTTTTCGGAAAATGTTTATAGTACAATAAATGAAAAATCTGGGATCTCAATTTTGAGGAATTAAAATAGGTCCATACCTATCAAGGCAGAGGATACAGATGGAGGGACCAGAGTTGCCTCAACATTTCTGGTTATGTTCTAGTTCTGAAGTTGGTTGGTGGGTTCATGGGTATGTGTATATTACTTCAAAATTAACCTGTAGGTTACATACCTCTCTTTGTATATCAAATGTTACATACTAAGAATATTTCAAAGTATCTGTGTACTCAAGAATTTTTAGGAATTACTAATTATATTCATTTCTGGTTGTGTGACAAAGGTGATCTTTACTATACATTTCTGTTTTCCAAAGTATTTACAGTCAACGGGAGTTACTTTTATAATATTTATGCATAGATTTTCTAAAAACAAAATGATTTTTTAAATAAAGAAAAAAAACTTCAGTGTAAAAACCTGTCTCTTTCTTAGACTCACTTTTTGAGAATGCTGTTACTCATATTTTTTATTTCCAGTTTCAACTTCCCAGCAGTTACTCTTTAAAGTATGGCATGGATGTCCATATGAATGCCTAGACTCTGACTTATACCTGGGTATCCTCTAGGTAGAAGAAGCTCTGATCCAGATCCATGATCCAGAGCTCAGGAAGCTGCTTAACCCAACTACTGCAGACCTCAGGTTCGCAGATTACCTAGTGAGGCACGTGACAGAGAACCGGGATGATGTCTTCCTCGATGGCACAGGCTGGGAGGGAGGCGATGAATGGATCCGAGCCCAGTTTGCAGTCTACATCCACGCGCTCCTGGCTGCTACACTGCAGTTAGGTAAGGAGCACAGCTGCTTTTTCCTTTTGTAATTTTTTTGAGGTTTTGAATTGCATAAGGAAGATATTTTCATTAAAAAATTATCTCTTACTCCCTCATACAGAGATATCTACTCTTAGCATTTTGAGTTCTTTATATCCTTCCAGATCTTTTTCTGTGCATATGTTTTGGATTTCAATTTTGTGGTATTTGTGATGATCCTTTTACAAAAATAGATTCCATTCCAAATGTTTTTTGAAACTTACGTTTATGTTTCTGTTATAAAGAAAAACTATCAAGACAGTAAATGCAGGTCACTTTCACATGGCTGCTTAGTGTTCCCAAGGACCATGTGGCAGGAAGGAAGGATGTGTCAGTATCTGGGGGCTGTTTATAAACATTGCTTCACTGTTTTAAAGATATGTAAAGGGAGAAAAGAAATATGGAAGAAATTGGAAATCATATTTCTAGTGATTAAACCTTCAAATTTTCCATTTTAAGAAATCCTATTCCTATTAAATGGTTAAAATAGAGCAGGTAAAGATAGACTCACTCCTGTATTAAAACCATTTCATTCCGCATAGGGAAAGAAATCTATAAAAAGAGAAAATGAAGCTCTACGGTGAGCTTTTGCATGCGGTTACCTACTACCTTGGACATATAGCAAATACTTAGTAGGTGGTTGTTGTTGTTACTGTTGTTAAAAGTGTTGAGCTTTTCTTTTTCCTTTTTTTCAATTATCTCTACCACTGTTTGGGGGAAGTTATTAAAAATATGATGAAATACACATAACCTAAAATTTGCTATCGTAGCTGTCTCTAAGTATGTAGTTCCACAGTAGCAGTAACAGTGTTCACACTGTCCCTTCAGCACTGCCCCCTTCCAGGTTAGTTCTTCATGAAGTGTGTGTAGCGTTTGAAACCCAGGCTTTGGGTGTGTGCTTCATCTGTAAAGGAAATCTCTGGAGCAAGTCCTTATTTGTTAGTGGGATATTTTTAAATATCTGCCTCTTCTACAGATGTAACAACTAAGACACCAAGATTAAATGCTGTAGTTCAGAATCATTCAGTAATCTAAGAAGGAAACCCCAGACTCCACCAGTCATGTTAGCTTCACGAGTAATTTACTTTTTTAAACATAATTGCCGAAACATAAATGCTAAATACAAATAGTAACTAGCCTTTTTTTTTTTTTTTCTTAAACGTATGTGCAGGGACCTGTTTTGTTTTGAGCACTTTATTTCTACTAACTCATTTCATCTTCACAATAATTCTGGGGGTAGAGGAGTAGAGACCATGTCCTCTTCATTTTACAGGAAAGGCATTGAGGCACAGAAAGGTTAAATAGCTTGCTCATCCCTTTGGTCAAGGCTGAGCTGTGAATCAAACTCAGATAATCTGGCTCAGGCCCATGCTGCTGTTCTACAGGAGATTGAGTCCAGGGAGCTCTTTGAAGAATACATTCTTAAAAGAAGTTCATTATGTTGCATTTGGAGTCATGTGTATCCTTTTCCTTTCCCAGCAACAAAAGTCCTGTTTCACCTTCAAAGCAAGCAACTTACAATAGTATATGAAGCAAAAGCCATTTGAATCTGTTCTCCAAACCTTTTTTAGTCTCCCAAGCAGAAGAAGTGCTCTGCATTAAAGCTTCCCCGTGATAATGGAAAAGCCAAAAAGTGTTCAACATATGAAAATTCAAATATGAAAATTCCTTTGTTACTTAAGTATTTTGACAGGGAAATGCATGGAGATTAAAGAGTGAGTTTCACCAAATAGATAAAATCCAAAGAAGAAAAAACAATGACTAAAAGAACCAATTCGTATATTCATTCTGATTTTTTTATAGAAATATAACATTTTTAGAAAGATAGAAGGGTGCTCTAATTTCCTACTCCATATGTATATACATCACTACATTTACTTACTCGACAGTCTACAGTTTTTGTTTAATAAATAATACTATGCCTCCTAACCTTGGTAAGGAGAATGTGGAAATATTTTGGAATTGTAAGGAACCTTAGAATATATCTGGCTCAACCCTCTTATTTTCTGGTTAGGAAAATGAAGTTCTGAGTGATTAAGTGACTTGCCAAAGGCCACATAGCTTCTTAACAGGATTTCTGGAGCTAGACCCAAGTTTCCTGATATCTGGTAGGCTATCTCCCCCAAAAAGCATGGGGGTGGGGGGTATAAAGCCATTCCTTTACCCGTTTTGATTATGAATCTTCACATCCCTGACTGGCTCCAAACCAGCTCAACTTTCAAATATTTGCTTGACAGATAATGAAAAGATATTATCGGACTATGGAACAACCTTTGTTACAGCATGGAAGAATACTCACAACTACAGGGTGTGGAACAGCAACAAGCATCCAGCACTTGCAGAAATAAATCCGAAGTAAGCACATCCTCTGAGGATTGATAGTACCTGACGTGGTTGATTTACTAATATGCCCAGTATAAAGATCGTATCTTAACTTTGATGACAACCTGAATATCACCAAAAATCTCCTTAAGTAGATTATAAAAAAATCCCAAATACAGAGAAGCAGCTGAAAACTGCTTCCCTCTTCTTACTTCTTACACAAAAAGCTCAAGACATTTTTGGAAGGATTAACATTTCTCCCAACTCTTGGCATAATTCAGAAGAGGAAGTCTGGCACATGGCGATGTTTAGTACGTGATAGTTCTCTCCCTCTCCCTGGATTTATACGTTAGCAGAATGGTCAACAAGATAGAAACCTCGAAGGAAATAACACTGAGACTGAGAGGTTATTTTAAACCATGAAGTGTGAAAAACAAAAGTTGATATTTGAACTCCTAGGTGTGTGGTCAAACCTAGTTTCCAACTCAGATTCTAAAATCCAACAAAATTTAATATCTGTCATATTACTGGATGTTGACAGACTTTATCCGTGTAGGCCTAAAAGACATTTAAACATGCTGTGGAATGGGACCATTGTGAAAGCAAGGTTATCTGGTTTGAATGGAACAGAGTAGAATCTAAGGAGATCTCTCCCTTGATAGAATGTGTAGGTAGTATCCCTCCCCTTCTTCGTGGTTCCAGTTCCTCTGGGTCATCCGCAATCCTGAAGCAAATGGCCCTTTTTGTGACGTGTCATCAGAAGGTCGGTAGTAACCCTAATGCTTCATCACAGTACTTAACGTTCTTCACCTCCCTTCATTTCATCACTGGGCATTCTACCATTCTACATCATCACAAGAGGAGGAAGGGTGAATACAGTGCAGAAAGAACTATTTTCAGAGAGAGAGAGAAAAGGACTACATTCACATAATTTTTATCACAGTGTATTGCTGTAATTGTTATATTTTATCATTCGTTACTATTGTTAATCTCTTACTGTGCCTAATTTATAAATTAAACTTTATTGTAGGTATGTATATATAGGAAAAAATAGTGTATTATATGGGGTTCAGTACTGTCTGTGATTTCGGACTTCCATTGGGGTCTCAGAGTGTGTCCTCTGTAGTTAAGGGGGAACTACTATACACCCTAGGGACTCATTTTCTAAGTTAAATGATTAAAAAAAAATTTTTTTTTAAGATTTTATTTATTTATTTGACAGAAACAGAGCTAGAGAGGGAACACAAGCAGGGGGAGTGAGACAGGGAGAAGCAGGATTCCCGCTGAGCAGGGAGCCCGATGTGGGGCTCGATCCCAGGTCTCCGGGATCATGACCCGAGCCAAAAGCAGTTGCCCAACCAACTGAGCCACCCAGGCTCCCCTAAAATGATTTTTTTAATGATACAAGTGTACATTGAATATTTTCATTTGTATTTTAAGCTTATACTTGGTGAGAGTTATACAAAAACCAGCTTTGTACTGACTACTGTATTATTCAGGAGCTGGGGTTAACTTAGCTAGACTGTCAATGATTTAAGTGGTTTTATAAAGAATATTCTCTCTACACAGAATCCAAATAATTATGTCATAAGTAACTTAGGGAAGCATCTGCAAGGATGAAATATAGCAGGGTTTTAAGAAAAATGACTAGGTTCAGCAACAGTTCTGGTAATTTAATCATCACACCTGGGCTATAGCAGAAACCTCTGTTGGCATTTGAATGTGGTGAAAACAAGTAAAAGGCAAAAACATCTTAATAGAATTAAAGGAAAGAGCTAAGAGTTCAGAGTATTGTCCCTCATTAACCACAAGGTCTGTGTTTTAAAGAGTGTTGAAGGAAAACAGATGTGAGTTTGTTTGCCTGGTGGCCCTCACTGTGATGTGGTGGGGAGGGGCAGGGGAGAGGGCAGGGCGTGCAGTGAGGGTTCACATCGATGATCAGCAGTGTGGTCTGCAAGGCCATCCAGTCTCTTCCCCCCAACTCTCTGTGCTGATAACTTGGTGATATTTTCATTCACTCTCTGCATCTGTTGTGGTGCCTTAAAGTTGAATCAGCTCTATAGATTTTTTTTTTTAAATATTTTATTTATTTGACAGAGAGAAACACAGCCAGAGAGGGAACACAAGCAGGGGGAGTGAGAGAGGGAGAAGCAGGCTTCCCGTGGATCAGGGAACCCGATGTGGGACTCGATCCTGGGTCTCCAGGATCATGACCTGAGTCGAAGGCAGTTGCTCAACCAACTGAGCCACCCAGGGGCCCCAGCTCTATAGATTTTAATGCAGATCTGTAAGAGGCTTAGCTGGAATGGGTTTTAAAGGATTGTAAACCGTACTTTTGAACATGTGTAAATAAATTGGGGTTATATAGATTGATGAGAAAGCTGAAGAAAGACCGAATATGTATAGGTAAGGAAATTATGCAGATAATCTAATAAAAATAATAGCTGTTTTCACTAAACTAAAAACAAGAAATGATAGTCTTCAGTAGTTATCAGGAGATATGACTTAGATATATTCCAGACTAATTGTAAGATTTGAGATCTATGAAACCCTTTTTCTAGCTCCAAAAGAGGAGAGAAGGCAGTCTTCTAATTTCCCTTAATAAACAACAGGTATGCTTCATCCTTTAAACAGGGCCTTCCCAGGAATATGAAAAATTACAATTAAGTACTCTCAGTTCTTCAAACTGTGATTCAGGAATGCAGAAAAAGTAAAGTTACTACATATATTTAATCTGGCCAATAAGGAAATTTGTTGTCTTTTGAAAAACCATGAATAGCATTTTGATGTTTTTATAAGTAGCTATAGTTTTCATTAGGGTCACTTTCTTTGTTAGACATGGGGAGAGACCTCTCAGGGTGAAATAAGAATGTGGATACTTATTGTCTCCTTTTATAGTACAGCTTTGGTCAAGTTGCCTGATTTTATACATATATAAGCACACAAATGTCCCTTTTGTACATTTTTATTTTAAGATTTTATTTATTTGACAGAGTGAACGAGAGAGCACAAGAAGGGGTAACAGTAGAGGGAGCGGGAGAAGTAGGCTCCCCGCCGAGCAGGGAGCCCAAGGTGGGGCTCGATCCCAGGACACTGGGATCATGACCTGAGCCAAAGGCAGACGCTCACCTATCTGAGTCACCCAGGCGCACCCCTTTTATACATTTTTAAGACCTGCATGTTGAGTTGCTTTCCAGATAGATAGAAAGTACAGATTTTACTGGTGTACGCAAATTTCAGATGACCAACCGCACCCATTTATAAGATGGCCAGAATCAAAGTGGTACGGTCAGGCCATGACTAAAGTAGTGACCAACTCTGACTATCCTGGGGAGCTTTTTAAAAATATTGATGCTTAAGCCCAGCCCCAGATCAAATAAATCAGAACATTTGTGTAGCATTAACACAAGCCTCTTTCTCACCCCCCACTCCAAGGGAAAAAAAAAAACACCTATTTTATAAGAGAGGAAATAAACTCAAAGAGGCTCCCAAGACTGTAAGTAATGATCATGTACAAAGCCCCGTTTCCTACTGTCATGTGCAGGACACTTCCCCCAGCTGAATCACCTCCTTCAGGTTTACTGATGCTTCCTTGTGACAGCATTGTTTTGCAGCTTTATTGGTAAAATTCATAGTCTAATAGTCTCAAACTTTGTTTTACAGCCATCCTTTTCAAGGCCAGTACTCCGTGTCAGACATGAAGTTAAGATTCTCACAGTGAGTATTTAGAGAGAAAACTAGAAAAATTTTTGTCTGAGTTTATGCCATGTGTTTCATTGCTAATTAGGAATTGTTTTTCTCCACTTGATAGACTTGTGCTTCAAATAGTAACCAAATATGTGCATAACATTCTCTAGCTCAACAGTGTGTGTGTTTCAGAGTGAAAACACTGCTGTTTCATAGAAAATGGTGTGAACTAATAACAGAATTTGCCATTTTTATTCTGGTGGAGTAACTTTAGCAAATCATAACTGTGGGGAAAATTAACGATGCATTTTTATGGCCTTTTTTTGGTTTGTCTACATGTTATTTTCGTATTTTCTAAAAGTTTACATGCCTAAGTTTACTAAATTAATTGATGCATGACAAGGAATTTAGCGTGTTTTCTCAATACTACTTTGGGGGTGGTTATAGGGTATGGTATGTGTGAATTTTTGTAATGTACTTAAAACTTCTTTGCTTTATTCAGTTCCGTTCAAAACAGTGAACGTGGCAAAAAAATTGGAAACGTCATGGTCACAACCAGCCGAAATGTTGTACAAACAGGAAAAGCTGTCGGTAAGGCATGCCTTTAGATGGAAACAGATTAGAGTCATAACACATCTCTTCTCTGTACTCAGTGTGTCATTGGTAAAATCATAAAGTTGTAGAGGTTTTTGTATTATATAATAATACAGGATGGTAGAATACGAAGGTTTTGTTTTCACCTTATTCGTGAAGATTCTTAGGACATCAGATAATATCAAAGTTCAACAAATTTTGCCACACCTGATGGAGAGAGACCAATTTTCTGATGTGTTCACTGTTCTGTTACAAGGATTCAACGTTTCCTGAGCTGCCTGCAATTTTTTATAGGTAGTAGAGCACCATAATAAAGTAGGCATTAGGAATGCTGTCTTCTAAGGTATTATTATAAAATAAAGGAAATCAGTGAAACTAACAGGTGGTTTTTTAAAAGATTGACAGTATCAATAAAACCTTTATAGACTAATAAGAAAAGATACAAATTACCAGTATCAGGAGTGGAAGAGGGGACATCACTATATATCTTACAGAAATTAAAAGGAGTATAGAAAATATTATGAATAACTTTATGCCAGTTTTTTGACAATTTAGATGAAATGTGTAAGTTCTCTGAAAAACTCAAATTGCAAAAACTGACTCAATAAGTAATCAAAAATGTAAATAGCCTGTTATTAAATAAATTGAATTATTGATTTTAACTTAATGTAGGCCAAGATGGCATCACTTAAGATTTTTATCAGATATTTAAAGAATAGTACCAATTTTATACAAACTCTTTCAGAAAGTTGTGGATGAGGAGTTTATTTATTTGTTTGTTTATTTTAATGAGAGAGAGAGAAAGAAAGAGAGTGCACACAAGCAGGTGGAGTGGCAGGCAGAGGAAGCAGACTCCCGGGCAAGCAAGGAGCCAAGGCGGGGCTTGATCCCAGGACGTTAGGATCGTGACCTGAGCCAAGGCAGCCACTTAATCGGCTGAACTACTCAGGCGCCCCTCCTAGTTCTTTTAATGTAGCCAGTATTACCCTGAGAACCAAAGCCAGACAATGGTTATGATGTTGTATGCACTTTTCTGCACCTAGCTTTCTCCGGTATTTTACGTTGAGGTTTGTTCCATATCCATTCTATAAAAAAGTCTTGTTCCTTTTCTATATTTTTTCTTTTTTTTTTATTGTTAAATTTTTTTTCCCAGTGTTCCAAGATTCATTCCCCATTCCCCACACCTAGTGCTCCACGCAATAGGTGCCCCCAGTACCTACCACCAGGCTCTCCCATCCCTCCAAGTCCCTCAGGTTGTTTCTGTGTCCAAAGTCTCTGTTGTTTCGTTTCCCTCCCTAGATTACCCTAGTTCCCATTTACTTTCCTTCTCCCACTGTCCTCCAGGTTACCCCTCATGCACTGCAAGTAAGTGAAACCATGTGATACTTGACTTTCTCTACTTGGCTTATTTCACTCAGCATAATCTCTTCCAGTCCAGTCCATGTTGCTACAAAAGTTGGATATTCATCCTTTCTGATGGAGGCAGAGTATTCCATTGTATATATGTACCACATCTTCTTTATCCATTCATCTGTTGATGGGCACCTTGGCTCTTTCCAC
>PITA01027914.1:0-20181 GCA_004023965.1 Spilogale gracilis | reverse complement strand
TTTTTTGTGGGCTAGTAAATTATTTTTTCCCTTTCTGCTCACCTTTGTCCTTTAAAAAACAAATCCAAGGGATCAATGCTTTACAATGTTGACTGGCCTGTCATGGACCAGTTAGTCATTAAATATCTCATTTTGCTCACCTAGATAAATATCCTGTTTCTAAGACTCTACAAGGTTTATTTAAAGGTAATATAAAATATTAAATAGGCTAAATTGAAGACAAATATTGTACTTAGAAGACATCATGAATTAATGAAGGAAACATACATAGATTTATTTTGGAGCCAAATTATACAATTATTTCTTGAGAAAGGTTGAGTGTCTGTCATGTGCTAGGCACTGTGGTAGGCCTGGGAATGTAGCAGTGGAAACAAACAGATAAAACCCTCTGATTTCATAGAGCTGGCATTCTAGGTGGGGAGAGAGATAATAAAAAATAATGTGTATATTATATTAAAAAGTAAGAGATATTCTAATTTTAGGTAATGTGACTGGCAGAGGCCTTGTTGAGAATATGACATTTGAATAAATAACAAAAAGAAGTAAGGGGATATGCCATGTGGAATCCCCTGGGTGAAGGATATTGCTAAAAGAAAGAACAGGGAGTGCAGGGTCTCTGATGCAGGAACTTGCACAGCATATATGAACAACAGTAAGGCGAGTGTGGCTGAAGTGATGTAAGTGGGGAGAAGGGATTAGGGGAGTACTAGGTAAAAGCAAAATATATAGATAGTTACTGAGAATACTGTTCTTTCAACATATCTATATTTTTCAAAAATTTTATATTAAAAACTTAGGGGGAAGTAAAGCTGTAGTAATTAAAACAGTTTGGTTTGGTTCAGGTATAGACAAATTGATAAATAGAGCAAAAACAAAGACCTAGAAACAACCCATGTGTAGAAAGGTATTTGATATATGGTTGAAGAGGTACTAAGGCTTAGGGATAAGCTTCAACAATACTAGTAACATAGTAGCAGTACTTACAGTTTTTACTATGTGTCAGACACTTCTGCATGCTTAACACATACTAACTAAATATACCTTCACAACACACTTGTGAGAGTGAGAGATTATTTTCTCCATTTTACAAGTGAGGAAACTGAAGCAGGAAGTTGAGGTAATATACCTATGGTCATATGATTGGTAAGTAGTAAAGCCAGGATATGAGTCCAGGTAGTCTAGCTCCAGTGTTCACATTTTAACTACTTCGTCAAACTATAAAACTTATACAAAGAGTGGAAAGACAAGCCTCAAACTGAGAGAAGATAATTGTAGCACCTTATACTGACAAGGGATTTATTATTCCAGGAATAAAGGACATCTACAAATCAGTATCAGAAATATTCAGGGAAATAATGTGTAACTTTGTATGGCGACAGATAGTAACTAAACTTATTGTGGTGATGGTTTTGTAATGTAATGAGTATTGGATCATTATGTTGTACACCTAAAACTAATATAATATGACGATTATCCTTTTGTAAAAAAGAATGCTTGGGCAGACTCTTCATGGAAGAGGAAACTCAGATGGCCAATTTACTTGAAAGCATATTCCATCTCATTAACAATCTGGAGAATGCAATTAAAAAGCACAATGTGATATCATTTTGAGCTGCCAGATTGGCAAAAATTTTAAAGCTGATAATAGTAAGTGTTGGCGAGGATACAGAGCAATGAGACCATGATTCTTTTGCTCATACAGATGTAATTGTTACCACCACTTCAGAAAACAGTGTATTAATCTTGAACAAACTGTTACACAGCAGTTTAATTCCTTGGTATATATCCTAGAGAAAATCATGCTCATAATGTACCAGAAGATGTATATAGGTATTATCTAAATATCTAATAAAAAACTCCCAAATATCTAGAAGAATGAATAAAATAAGGTTATAGTCATATGATGAAATATAATACACCAGAGAAAAATGAATGACTACAGCTGTACAAATGTGAATTGATATTTCTCAAAAACATACTACACATTGAACAAAAAAGTACATGAAAGAATATATGATTTTTATTAATATAAAGTTTAAGAGCAGGCAAAGCTATATGATATATTATTTAGTAATCCATATAGAAATGGTGAAACTCTTAAAGAGCTGAGATGATCAAAACTTAGTTGCTTCTGGAGTGAGAGAAGGGGATATGATTGCCATACAAGGAGCTTCAAATGTCTTGCCTAGTAGATATTGAATTGTTGAGTTTATTCTTCTTCTTTAAATTTCATTGTCTTTAAATTTATCTATCTCTGAATGAGTGATAGATTTCACAATTTAAAAATGAAGATTAGAAAAGCTTTGCAAGTTTATATCAATAAAGCTATTAGGGGTAGGGAACTTTCCAAGGAAAATGGCTAGAATAGAGGCATTTGCAAACCATGCTAGCTGCAGGTAGGAAACTAGAGCTTCCAAGTCATAGAATTGTATTGAGATAGATCAGAAGCGATGTCTTATTTCCTTGGTAATCACTTCAAAATCCCATTCATCAGAGGAGTTATTGAACAATTGACAATTGACCCAGGGGAAGACTAACAAAAAAAATTTCTAGGAGTGTTGCAGGTCTATTAAGATGAGCACATTAAATCCTTCTGTGTTGTTTTTATTAAGGACACAGAGGCAATCTATAACAGAGGCAAAAAAAAAAAAACAAACCAACAAAACATGTATTAGTTGGCAGAAGACCTGGGCTCTAATTCTGATTGTCCTCTGGGTGTATGACCTTGAAAATTGAGTCAGTTCATGTCATGGAAGTGCTATTGCTTGGGGATGTTGAGTATTCCCAATTTGACCAGATAGAGAGCTACTAATATTTGGAAGGTACTTAAATATGTAGTTTTAACTAGTGTTCACAATCATTTGAAGCAGGGATTATTATTCTTATTTTTTCAGATGTGAAAACTTAATTTGTTCAGTAATCGAACAGCTAGAAAGTGGCAAGGTTGAGACTTAATGAATGTCATAGAATTACTGTAAGAACAGGGCGCCTGGGTGGCTCAGTGGGTTAAAGCCTCTGCCTTCGGCTCAGGTCATGATCTCAGGGTCATGGGATCAAGGCCTGCATTGGGCTTTCTGCTCGGCGGGGAGCCTGCTTCCTCCTCTCTCTCTCCCTGCCTCTCTGCCTTGTGATCTCTCTCTCTCTGTCAAATAAATAAATAAAATCTTAAAAAAAAAAAAAAGAATTACTGTAAGAGCAAAAGTAACTGGGGTACCTGGGTGGCTCAGTCGTTTAGCATGTGCCTTTGGCTGAGGTCATGATCCCGCCCCTTACTTGGCGGGAAGCCTGCTTCTCTCTCTCTTACCCCCCCTGCTTGTGTTTCTTCTCTAGCTGTGTTTCCCTCTGTCCAATAAATAAATAAAATCTTTTTAAAAAAAGAACAGAAGTAACTAATAAATATATAAATATTGTGCTATGCACTTTATTTATAATCCCACGGTAGAACTCAGCAAATGTTACTATTGCCTCCTGACTACTTTATTCTCTATGGGGTTTAGAACTCAAAAGCTTCAGACTTGGGCATAAAGGACTTGGTCCTTAGCACTGTGGGTATCAACATTTGAGTTAAACAGGTTGTTTGCTCATTTGGAAACTATACCACCACTTATGCTATCATTCCTGTGAGAAAATGAGTTCCAAATTAGAGGCACTACAAGTTAAGTTAATTTTTGGAACACAGTATCTATACAGATCAAGTATTAATAATTACCCTTTCAGGTTAGTATCCAAAATATATAAAGAATGTATAAAACTCAACACCTGAAAAACAAATAATCCAATTTAAAAATGGGCAGAATACAGGAATAGACATTTTTCCAAAGAAGACATACAGATGGCCAGCAGATACATGAAAAGGTGCTCAACATCACCCATCATTAGGGAGACACAAATGGAAACTACAATAAGATATCACCTCACACCTGTCAGAATGGCTAAAATCAACAATACAAGAAATAAGAGGTGTTGGCAAGGATGTGGAGAAAGGGGAACCCTCTTGCACCATTAGTGGAAATGCAAATTGGTACAGCCACTCCAGAAAACAGTATGGCATTCACTCAAAAAGTTAAAAATAGAACTACCCTACAACCCAGTAATTGCTTAGGTATTTACCCAAAGAATAGAAAAAGTAACTAATTCAAAGGGATCCATGCACCCCAATGTTTGTTTAAAGATGGGCATGCTAGAGCCTCAGCCAGGTTTGACTTTATTTTTGCTGTTTGTTTGTTTTTTCCTTTTTTAAAATTTAATTTACTTTTTTCAGTGTTCCAATATTCATTGTTTATGCACCACACCCAGTGCTCCATGCAATATGTGCCCTCCTTGTTTTGTTTTTTTTTTAAGATTTTATCTATTTGGCAGAGTGAGAGAGCACAAACAGAGAGAAGAGCAGAGGGAGAGGGAGAAGCAGGCTCCCCACTGAGCAGGAGCCCTTTGCAGGGCTTGATCCTAGGAGCTTGGGATCATGACCTGAGCCGAAGGCAGGTGCTCAACGGTCTGAGCCACCCAGTGCTACGACCCTGATATTTATAGCAGCATTATCTACAGTAGCCAAATTATGAAAAGAGTCCAAGTATCCACTAATTGATGAATGCATAAAGGAGATGTGGTGTATAAGTATGTGTGGATATATAAACACACATACACACATACATCCACACACAGTGGAATATTACTCAGCCATCAAAAAGAATGAAATCTTGCCATTTGTAACAACATGGATGCAGCTAGAGAGTATTATGCTAAGTGAAATAAGTCAGTCAGAAAAAGAAAAAAATATGATTTCACTTATATGTGAGTTTTAAGAAATAAAACAAATGAGCAAAGGCAAAAGAGAGAGAGAGGCAAGCCAAGAAATAGACTCTTAACTACAGAGAAAACACTTACGGTTATCAGAGAGGTGGAGGGGGGATGGGTGAAATTTTTGATGGGTGTTAAGGACTTTCTGTGTGATGAGACTGGGTGCTGCATGGAAGTGTTGAATCACTAAATTCTTCACCTGAAACTAAAATTACACTGTATGTTAAGTAACTGGAATTTAAATGAAAAATTTTTTTTAAAAATTACCCTTTCATGAAGCAAACCTTTTACAATGGTTACAAAAGGATATGATGTTAACATATTTGAGGCGCATCTTCAAGAAGATGCAATCCGGACATGCTTTCTCTTTTTTCTGTTTTCAAATGACTTTTAAAATGTAGAAATCGGGGCGCCTGGGTGGCTCAGTTGATTAAGCGACTGCCTTCAGCTCAGGTCATGATCCTGGAGACCAGGGATCGAGTCCCGCATCGGGCTCCCTGCTCGGCAGGAAGCCTGCTTCTCCCTCTCTCACTCCCCCTGCTTGTGTTCCCTCTCTGGCTATGTTTCTCTCTGTCAAATAAATAAAATATTTTTAAAAATGCAGAAATTTCTATCAAATAATGGAGTAATTGTGAAGGTTTGAGGTTTCTTTTTTTTAAAGGTTTTTATTTATTTATTTGACTGAAAGAGAGCAGGAGAGTACAGGTAGGGGGAGCAGCAGAGGGAGCGCGGAGCCCGATGTGGGGCTCAATCCTGGGATCATGACCTGAGCCGCAGGTAGTTGCTTATCCAACTGAGCCACACAGGTGCCCTAGGGTTTGAATATTCTTATGGCCATATTTATTCCATTAAAAAAGTGGAGGAAACAAGAAATAATTTTTCTAGTTGAATTAAGTTAAGCCTTTCCGGGTTATGGCTCTGGAAATATGACACTTTGAATTTTTTTGCCATTAGTTTTTATTTCTAACTTTTCAAATAAGGTTTTAAATTTGATTTTAGTAAGATCAGCTATCAGAAAATATTTTTGCACTTAGGCAATACCCTTTTTGAGTGTTAAGAATTTCTGTCTGAATGTGGGTTTCCTCTAAGAATATTTTAGACTATTTGCCTGCAAAAATACAAGGAATGTTTAGTATAATAGCCCAATGTTTTCAACAATAAAGCTATCTTTTTTTTTTCTCTCTAGAAAAGGACCTTTGCTCATTGCATCATGGTCTTTTTCATGATTGTAGAAAGACAGAGGAATGCTAAAATGCAGATGGTCTTTTGCCAAAATGTCCAATTATTGAGTTTGTTTCATAACCAAAAGGAGAAACTTTTTACTACCTTTACAAAACCATGACATAAACATGAAGTTAAGAATTGCTAATAACTTTTCATTTTCATTGTTTTCCCATATAAAGACTTTTTTCTAGTTAGAACAACTTTTTCCAGCTTTTTAAAATATTATTTTTAATATATTGAGAGAGCTTATAATCAGCAAATTTCTGTTAATTTCATGCTGTGTTTTAACTACTGGTTCAACCTCTACAATAAATTGTTTTTATTATTTTATTTTTTTAAAGATCTTTATTTATTTGAGAGAGTGAGTGAGTGAGGGCACAAACAGGGGGAATAGCAGAAGGGGAAGGAGACGCAGCCTCCCTGCCAAAGATACAGCCCTCAATTCCAGGACCCTGAGATCATGACCTGAGCCGAAGGCAGTTGTTTAAGTGACTGAGCCACGCAGATGTCTTGATACTAAACTGTTGTTAGTTATTAAAGAAAAGATAGAAGGAAAAAATTGATATCTCTGATTATCCATTTTTTCTGTTTGTTCTTTCCATGTCAGAGTGCCAACATGTAAACTATGTGAGGAAAAGGAAAAAGGAAAAACAAAGTTTCTGAATAGCCATAAATAAATTAATTTCTCCTAATTAGAACTGTATATTTTTATTTATTCTATGACTTCTTAAGTTCATATTGATAACATGATATCTAAAGATTAGCATGCACGTGTCATTTATGTCTTACAACTCTTAGGTAGAAAATGGAAAATGTTTTTTTTTTTTTTTTTTAAAGATTTTATTTATTTGACAGAGAGAACACAGCCAGAGAGGGAACACAAGCAGGGGGAGTGAGAGAGGGAGAAGCAGGCTTCCCGCCGAGTAGGCAGCCTGATGTGGGGCTCGATCCCGGGTCTCCGGAATCATGACCTGAGCCGAAGGCAGTCGCTTAACCAACTGAGCCACCCAGGCGCCCCGAAAATGTTTTCGATAACAGAAAACATGCTGAGGCATTTGACAACTTAGAAAACAATTAAATCAATTAGCTAGTTTGTACAAAAACACATCAGGTCTCACTGATTTAAGTCCCACCTTATGTAGGCTTTTGCAGATCCTTTCCCTTCTCAATTTTATTATTTAAAAAATTTTTTTAAAGATTTTATTCATTCATTTGAGAGAGAATGTGCATGCATGTGAGAGGGGGTAGGGAGCAGAAGGGGAGAGCGAGGGACAAGAAGAATCCCCCTCACCCACTAAGCTGGAGTCCAACACAGGGCTCAATTCCAGGACTCTGAGAGGACTCCGAGATCAGGACCCCAGCCAAAGTCAGAGGCTTAACCAGCTGAACTACTCACGTGTCCCTTCCTTCTCAGTGTTAGAATTTTCTTTTCCCAAACCATTTCTACCAGGTTTTCATCATGTGCTCTCTTTCCCTAGCCACCTTTTTGCTCCAAACTAGCAATTACTCCCATAAATTCTTGCAGTTTCTCTATGTTTGTTAACAGAATTTTAAAAGTAAATAACTTAGCCTTTCTGCCTTTACCTGTTAGAGAGTCCAGCCCATTTTCTTTATAATTCTCAGAAAAAAATTCAAGATCTAGGGTTACTGTCATCATCTTTATGATTCTTTTATCCTTGAGTATTGATCACATACCAGATGCTATGCTGGGTATCTTGGGTATGTAATCTTTAATTTTCACAGTAACCCTACAAATTTTGGTATAATTGTCTTCCTTTTTCAAATGAGAATACTGAGTCTAAAGCTGAATAAGCACTTGGTCTAGTTACTAGCAGAGCTGGAATCTGAACCAAGCTCTCTGTCTCCTTAGGCTATGAATTTTCCATAGACCCAGATATCTTCCTTCCTGTGTTCCTCCCTTCCCACCCTAGTCAATGCTGTTATAAAATAATGGAAATTCTGGAGATTCTTCATCTACTCATCTTAAACAGAGCAGAGCCTTTAAAAAGACATTTTGTTTAGTACTTATATGACATAAATATGTACCATATCTTGAAATGTGACACACCATTGAATTCCCTTTTGAAAAATTAATGACTTCATGCCAGAAAATATATTATTTATGTTTTAAGATATAGGGTTTTTTTTTTAAGTTTTATTTATTTAAGTAATCTCTACACCCAGTTTGGGGCTTGAACTCATGATCCAGAGATCAAGAGCCGCATGCTCTTCTGACTGAGCCAGCCAAGTACCCCTTAAGAGATCATTTTTAACTGATCAAACTTTGTAATAATGGTTCACACTTATGTGTGTGATAAATTCTGTAACACCTGACACTGTAAGAAAATCTGAGAATCCTATTTGGGATAATTTAAGAAATGTATAATATATACTTAGTTATACTCAGTATGGCTTAGTTGCACCGATGCTTGTGCTTCCTTAACAAATAACTTTATATTCTTCTTTCTGATATAATTCTCCACACTATAGTAGTACTTTACTAGTAACTAACTCATGTCTATAAAAAGTGACACCAGATGAGCAAACTCTTAGTTTATTTGAGTTGATCTCAGTAGTAGAGTTTTCTGACTTCTTTTCAAAATGCAGTTTTGTGCCCTTATTTTCCAGATATGAAGCTATGAGTCTTTGGTTCTTTCATTTCAAATCTATGGATAAGCATAAGTGGTCTGTTAATAGGACTTTTTTTTCTGTCTTTGATTTCATTGCATTTATATCATTGACCTTTGCTTCAAAAAGCATTCAACAGTCTTTAACAGAGGGAGACCATGAAAGGGGGTGTTGTAAAGGCTTTATTCTGTTAAAGAAGTCACACAGGGAGAGCTTTATATTTGCTGAGTGATTTAATTCTTATACATGCAGAAGCTGGCCATGGGCCATGAGCAACATGGAGAGTACTACTAGTGCAGTCTCCCAGCAAACTTTCCCACTCTCTGCATTTAAAAAAGAAAGAGAGGGAGAGAGAAAGCACGTCCTTTCCTGTTTTAAAATTGACCCAGAGAAAGTGAAGCATGGTATCTAGAATAGCCAATCACTTTATCAGGCTTCATAAAGCCACTCGTGGGTTTTTTATTTTTATATCAACAACTAAGGAGCATATTCCCCAAGGAGAAAGATGCCTGCTTAAATCAGTCTTTCGAGTATGTAGAGCAGAATTATGAAGGGAAAGTCCACTTACAGGAATAGCAACTACTTTGAGAACACTATGATTATGAGAGGTTATGAAGTGATTAGGTATTCCAAGATAATGTCATGTTCTTGTAGGTTGGTGAGTTCAGCAAACATTGTCATTGAAAGTAACTGTTAATCTTTCTGTTCACTGAATAATCTATCAATAGAGAAGTGAGGAGCAAGCATATTTTGATTAACATTTTAAAAGCCTTAGAAATTGGCTAATAAATGTTGTTAGCAATTCTTTGGAAGGCAATTATATCCTTTATATTTTTCTGACAGTTTAGTGAGACTTAGGTTGACTAGTTCCTTTTTGTTGAGTAATAACATTCCTGAACTTCATATTTGATGAATACAGGTTTACTTTGCTAGGTCTCTAAGTACCTCAGGATATTCTTGTCAAAGACTGTACAAGCATATGTGCCTTTGGGTTTTTCCTTTTTTGTGTGTGTGTGAAGTTACTTAAGAGACGCACTTAGTAATTTATATTTCTGTTGCATGTTTAAAATTAAGGCTCATCTTCTTCACTATGATCAGTACAAATTTTTTTTTAAACATTTTGTTTAGGGCGCCTGGGTGGCTCAGTGGGTTAAAGCCTCTGCCTTCGGCTCAGGTCATGAACTCAGGGTCCTGGGATCAAGGCCCGCCCGCATTGGGCTCTCTGCTCAGCAGGGAGCCTGCTTCCCCCCCCCCCCACCCGCCTGCCTCTCTGCCTACTTGTGATCTCTCTCTCTCTGTCAAATAAATAAATAAAAATCTTTAAAAAAAAACATTTTGTTTATTTATTTGACAGAGAGAAACACAGCGAGAGAGGGAACACAAGCAGGGGGAGTGAGAAAAGGAGAAGCAGGCTTCCTGCCCGATGCGGGACTCAATCCCAGGTCTCCAGGATCATGACCTGAGCTGAAGGCAGTTGCTCAACCAACTGAGCCACCCAGGCACCCCTGATCAGTACAAATTTTAATGAAGCTTTAAGCATCAAAATATTTGGGCTTGCATCTCTGGGAACCTCAGACTTTGCTAGGCTGCAGTTTCTCTTCAAGCAGTGAGAACTCCTAGCTTTTGTTAAGGAAGACCTGATATTTACTGGCAGTAAGAAAGAGACCACTTTTCTTAGGTGGAGTTCATTCTGGGCAAGGCGGAAACAGTTCACTGGGGGGGGGGGGACCTAAATAAATGCTGAATTGTGGTGCTTGCAATCTACAGACTGAAGCTTGATACCCAAGTAGCTATCAAGTTATTTGGCATGCAAATTTCAAACACAAATTTAGATTCAGACTTAGGGAGTGGTAGGTACCATGGTATAGTAGGGAAAGTCTGGCTTTGTATAAATCAGCCTGACTTACTAGGTTTGGGCAATAACTTTAACCTCTTTGATTTCCTTCAACAGTAAGACAAGGATTAGGACTTCACCTAGTAGGGTTATTTTGAGGATTGGAGAGCATATCTATATTTATTGACATCGCCCTTACTAAGTGATGGCTCGTTATTATTTTTTTTTAAGATTTTATTTATTTATTTGACAGAGAGAAACACAGCTAGAGAGGGAACACAGCAGGGGGAGTGAGAGACGGAGAGCAGGGAACCTGATGTGGGGCCTGGTGCAGGGCCCGATCTTGGGCCTCCAGGATCATGACCAGAGATGAAGGCTTAACAACTGAGCCACCCAGGCACCCCAGGCTCATTATTTTTATCATCATCTTTAGCAGCGGCAACAGCAGCACTCCTGCTTTCGGGTGGCTCTGTTTTACATTTTCTGTAAAACTCCTTGTTAGTCAAGCAATTGCATAGCTTAATATACTAGACAGCTTGAAGATAGGAATATAGAGGTCTATGGGTGGCTTCTCAGGACACAAGACTTTGAAGTATGTAAAATATATATTATTTACATAAGCCTGGCTTCTTTTCCCTTCTGGACTGGTTTTGTTTGAGTAAAGCCCTAAAAATATTCCATGTCGAACTGTTTTTTTACTCTTCTACTCCTTTTTGGCATAGCCTGGGATAGTGCAGAGAACTGTAAAGTGGGAGAGAGAAGTAAATTTTGACTCTAGCTGCTTGAAATGGTTTATAGGGATGGAGGATGAAAGACTCATTATTTAGTCCAGGGGATGCTGATCCAAAAGAGAGGCATATCGTCAAAAGAAAAAAATCCTTAGATTTGTATGCCACAAGTAGAATACACAGGATTGAAAGTTGCTTTACATCCATTCTGCAGTTCAACTGAAAATTCCAGTAACTCTCAAACTTGGAACTTCTGTTTTTATTATAGAAATAGGAATATGGGACTTAGAAAGGGATTTAACTGGTATGTGTAAGAGCTGTGTAAGTATTAATAATTTGAGCTTGGGTTCTTGAACTAAAATTATCAGTCCCATGGGGGCTCATTATTAGGAGCTGGATCTCTAAAAAACATTATATTGAAAAGCAGTTTTACCTTAAATGTTTTCTATCCAATATGACTGGTACCAAGATATGCTCAGGTGAAGTCTAAAAATTTCAGGTTCACAATAAGCATATTAAGAAGAGTCACATTGTTAAATAAGTATTTTTCTTATTTATTTTTAAATAATCTCTATACCCAACATGGGCTCGAACCCACAACCCCCAAAACAAGAGGCACATGCCCTACTCATTGAGCCAGTCAGGCACCCCTATTTTTCTTACTTTCAATTTTAAACTTCTTTTTCGGTTGACAACCTAGACTTTTATATGGATTTAGGCCAGAAAGCAATACAGGTCCCCCTTATAGTCATATTTACTTAATTGTGAATTCCAGTTTAATTACCAGAAATATGATTTTAATATAGCCTGGACCTAAAGTAGAAAATTAAATCATTTTCAGCATCTAAATGGATATTAATTGACATATTTATATTCTTCAGCCAGAAACTAGTTGGGTGAAGACGAGGTGGAGTTTCTTCTCTTCTCCATATTGAGCAGGGTGGATGCTGATGGAACTGTGGAATGATCCAGGAGTGAGATGTAGCTGTGGTAATAGTTCTATGCCCCAATGCTTAGCAAACAAAGATTTCTAAGCACGAGGACTTGTGTTCTCCATGGCTCCTTTATCAATTATCTTGAACTACCTTAGTGTAGAGGACCAAATTATCACAAATGATTAGTGTTAGTATGTCAATTAAATGCATATATTCATGAAGTTGTTCAACTTCCAATTCAAAAAAAAAATCACAATAATTCTAGTAATTAGGATCTAGTTGAAACTATTTTTATATTAAGGTCATCTATGATGGAATGTTAGGCAACAAAATTTTCAAACTTATTTACTTTTTCGTTGTCTTTGCTTTTATTTGCAGTTCTGGGAAGTGCCAGTGCAAAGTGGGTGTCACCGGCTCTACATGTGATCGATGCCAAGATGGATATTATGACTTTAGTAAGAGTGGCTGCTCGCCCTGCCAATGTAATAATCGGTCTGCCAGTTGTGATGCCCTCACAGGTACACACTTTCCTTGACTTTGTTATGTAATTAGTCTTTTATTCTTTTCATAAATTTCAAAAATCATATTGGTTGGAGAACTATGGAAGCAAAGAAGTCAACATTATGAACTAAAATTCCAGAAAGGATAGAACTCTTCCTAAGTAGGTGGATGGTCATTAACCATTTTATTTCCAGGGGACATGTGCTGATTCTGGTCATAGGCTAAGGAGCAGATTTGGCCCATGCAAAGGAATTCTTCTTGAGGAAAGAGATACAAGAAGAGAGAGTTTTTGGCAGTTATTTGGGACTTGTATGATGGACTGGAACCTAGAGGAGCCCCAAACACAAGGCCAATTTCCCCAAAGAATATTAGCTGATTGTGCAAGTGATAAGGGGCTGGCCCAAAAGGTATAAAGAAGTCTCTCAGCCTTGTGTGCTTAGGAGACAAAAATCCCTTTATTTTTTTTATTTTATTTTTTTTTAAAGATTTTATTTATTTGACAGAGAGAAACACAGCCAGAGAGGGAACACAAGCAGAGGGAGTGAGAGAGGGAGAAGCAGGCTTCCTGCCGAGCAGGCAGCCCGATGTGGGACTCGATCCCGGGTCTCCGGGATCATGACCTGAGCCGAAGGCAGTGGCTTAACCAACTGAGCCACCCAGGCATCCCCAAAAATCCCTTTAGAAAGAGAGGCCCTGCTACCATATACCACCATCTATCTTTCAAGACATTACCAGGTTCTGAAGTGTATGGAGTGGGAGCTGGTCTGAAACCACCAAAGGGCAGTACCAAGTCTGTTGTTGTCTGTCAAGGCTGAGGAGACTCAGGGAGGCTAGGCTCTCAGTCAAAAGCATTAGAGGGCCATGACCAATAAATACTGCTGAACCATCGGTGAACTGGCTCATACTAAAATTGCAGTTCATCTTCAACCCATCTCAATTTCAAATTGGATTGAGGCTACTCTCATTATATCTGCCTAAGAGAATAGAGGAATCATCTGTGGTTCCTTTATACACTGTATCGGCATAAAATCGAAAGTACTAGACAATGCTGAGGAGGGAAAATGTGACCAATAGTAAAGAGAAAAAAGAAACAATGGAAGCAGACGCACAGGTGATCCAGAAGTTAGAATTAGCAAACAATGCCTTTAAAATAAGTAAAATTAATGGGGCGCCTGGGTGGCTCAGGTGGTTAAGCCACTGCCTTCGGCTCAGGTCATGATCCCGGAGACCCGGGATCGAGTCCCACATCAGGCTCCCTGCTCGGCGGGAAGCCTGCTTCTCCCTCTCTCACTCCCCCTGCTTGTGTTCCCTCTCTGGCTGTGTTTCTCTCTGTCAAATAAATAAAATCTTAAAAAAAAAATAAGTAAAATCAATGTTTTAAGAAAATAGAGGAAAATCCAGAAAATAGGTAAAGAGACAAATTTCAAGAGAATTGGACTCTATAAAAAAAAAATCAAAAGGTCCATCTAAAAAGAAAAGAAAGAAAACAAAAACAAACAAGTCTGTCTGTAACTGAAAAACAGAGCATCTGAAACAAATAACTCATGGCATGGGTTTAACAAAAATTATTTGCAGTGAAGATAAGGTGAGTAGACTTGAATTCAACTCAGTTCAAAATATCCAACTGAAGCCCAGAGGGAAAAATGCAATGGAAAGAACAGAGCAGGACACAGCCAAGAAGACTAACATGGATGTAACTGGAGACGCAGAAAGAAAAGAGAAATATTGGGGCAGAAGCAAAATTTGAAGAGATAATGGCCAAGAGTTTTCCAAACTGGTGAAAGACATCATCCCGCTGATTCCAAAAGCTCAGCAGACCCCAAGCAGTAAAAGAGAAAGAAAACCATGTTGAGGCAAACTATAAAAACTAAAGACAATGAACTCTTCTGATGGTCAGTTTTCCTATATGTAAGGAATAGAAATTCTTCTTTGGAAATCTTTATTTCCCAAGAGAAAAATCAGGACAAACTAGTCTGACAAGTCCAGGTGTTTTTATGAGAGCAGCGTAGCAGAGTACTTGAAATCAAAAGTCCCCTGGGAAGTATTTGAAATTCTTCATTGTACTCCTCTAGTAGATGATGAAACAAATTGATTTAGGAGAAATCATGATTTTTTTTTTTCTGTTACGTGATCTCGTCCTTGGCTACTTACTGGTTCTTTCTTGGCTATTCTTTTCTCAACTGCATGTGATCCAGTCAGACTGGCTTCTAACCCTAAAACAAGCTGAATTTCCTTGTCCTAAGGTTTGCATACATGATCTTTCCTTTGCCTAGAATGGTCTTTCTCATATACTTCTACCCCACCACTAGCATTTTTCCTTCAGGCCTTCAATTAAAGCTTACTACATTGGAAAGCAGTCCCTTTGCTGCAGGCTGAATGGCAGTCCCTAACTATTCACGGTCATATGCACTTGCATTTTTTGTCCCGTACCTATCACAGTTTATAATTATATATTTATTTGTGATTATGAGTCATGTACAGCTTACTCACAACATTGTGAGGCAATATCATCAGTTTTGGTCATCACTGTACACAGTCTCTAGCATGGAGCTTGGCATGCAGTCAGCACTTACTAAATGTTTCTTAGGTGACTGAGCAAACGAATGGAAAAACAGAGGAGAGATAAATTTCAATCCTGGGTAAGCACAGGAATGCTTCATCATACTGAGTCGATTTACATTTTCCCCAGGTCTTACACAGTAAGAAGGCGGTCTACACTGCTGGTTCTCACTGCTGGTTTTGCTTACAGCAGTGAGGTAGCTGTCTTCAAGGTCAAGTAAATCCCAACCTGTCCTTGCTCAAGATAATTTAAGGCAAAAGACATCCTTTCTATAGTTCCAATTTCTAAAAGCATCTAGTAATAAGAGAAATACATGGTTTCTCTGTTTGGAGATATGATAAAAGTGGAATTCAACATGAAGGGATGCAAGTACTTGATTTAAACCTTCAAGCTTAATACATAATCAGCCTTTCTGTCTCAGATTTTTTCTGTAGCACTGTGATACGGCTGCCCTCTGGTGGCCACTTACTGTGTTTTCACAGTCCTTACGTTTCCCCTTTCCAGTCTTTTTCTAGACCTTGTGTTTTAGATGAAGCAGATTTTAAAGTAACCCGTTTGTGATAAATATATTAGGGAAAAAAAAACTTTGGAAAATAGTTTTACCATGTGTATTGGAGTCTTCAGAATATCTCCTTGATCCAGTAATTTTGGTTCCAGAAATCCATTCTGAGGAAGTAATTCTGAATTTATAAGAAGTTTTGTGTTTAAAGAAACTTACTAAAGTGGTAGTTACAATTCTAAAAAATTAGACAACCCTATTTCTTTTTTTTTTAAAGATTTTATTTATTTATTTGACAGAGAGAAACACAGCCAGAGAGGGAACACAAGTGGAGGGACTGAGAGGGGGAGAAGCAGGCTTCCCGCCAAGCAGGGAGCCCGATGTGGGGCTCGATGTGGGGCTCGATCCGGGGTCTCCAGGATCATGACCTGAGCCGAAGGCAGTCGCTTAACCAACTGAGCCACCCAGGTGCCCCTAGACAACCCTATTTCTGTCAACAGAGAATGAAACCAATTATGTTACCTAGGCAGCACGTGGTTAAGAGCATGGCAAGTGCAATCTTGACTTTACTTTGTTCAAATTACGTAGCCTGTTTCTTCACCTAGACATGCAGGTAATAACAGTAACTGTCTAATGGGTTGTTGTGATGATTCAGTGCAATATATTTATAAAGCCTTTAATACAGTGCCTGGCTCATTATGAGTAATCAATAAATGACAACTATTAAGTTGTCATTAAAATTTTTTAAGGAGTGGTACAGTGGTATCTGTACAACAACATGAGAGAGTGAAAGAAAGCAGGGTGTGAAATGACATGGCCATATGTTTAGATTATTTGAAAAGCAAAACTTAAATGTCTATACATAAGGAAAATTTTCAAGAAAAGCATTCAAAATCTTAATGACGTATTTCTTATGGTGATTTTTTTCTTCTACTCTCCTGTATTGTATTAGATTATCTTTATTGAGTATATATTTACTTTAAAATAGAGGTGGGGAGACTATTATTTTTTCAAACTAGCACTTTATGTTCACATGGTATATTGCTTTCTTTTAGATGATTCATGTATTTTTGCTCCTCTTGGGGCACCTGGGTGTCTCAGTCAGTTAAGCATCCCACTCTTAGTTTTGGCTCAGGTTATGATCTTAGGATCCTGGGATCAAGCCCTATGTTGTTCTCCATGCTCAGTGGGGAATCTGCTTAAGGATTCTTTCCTTCTCCGTCTGTGCCTCCCCCCACTGTGTGCATGCTCTCTCTCTTTCTCTTTCTCTCTAAAATAAATACATCTTCCATGTTTGTCTTCTCCAATTGTGCTGTCCCCCAAGTGATCTCATTCAGTCCCCTGGATTTAATTTAAAATGCCATCTATGTCTGTGCTCACTACCAGATTTATATTTCTCTTGTGATCTTCACTCTCAAAGACCCAATAATGCATTGGACATCTTTGTCTGAATGCCTCAACTGGCATCAAAGCCCCAAGATATCCAAAACAATTCTTTATTTTACCCTGTAAACCAAGCCTGCCTTATTCCTAATGTTCTTCATTTTGGTGACTGACACCATTCAGCCAGTTGCTCAGTCCAAAAGGCTAGGAATCGTATTCAGTTCCTTTCTTTTCTGCAGTGCAAATAACCAATCCATCAGCAAGTTCTATCAACCCAGATTTCATAATACACTGTGAATCTGACCACTGTTTATGACCTTTGTTACTGTCATCCTTGTCCAAATCCCTGTGATCTCTGAACTACTGTGACACTCTCTGACCTCATCTTACCTCTCTGCCTCATCTGTTTTCTCACCCCAGAGTTCCACCCCACCACAGTCCAGTCCCCACAGAACAACCAGAGTGATCTGTTAAAAATGTAAAACCACATCATGTCATTCCCTTGCTTAGACCCACAGATGGCTTCCCATCCCTCTTGGAATAAAATTCAGACTTCTTTCTATAGCCTGCATAACTTTACATTTTGTGGCCCCTGCCTTTCTCTCTGACCTTATCTTCTGTTACTCTCCCTTGTTCACTTGGGTTTGGCTTTCTTTCTTTTTGACAGTTAAAATATGCCTCCTGCTCTATAGGGAGGATCAGGTTCTTCTTTCCACAACAAACACATCGCTGTATTTCTGAAAGGTTTATATATAAACTATGAAATGGCAAAATAAATAAGGACAAGGCTTTTTACAGGTGGTGATTTATGTTTTCAAAGTGTTGTCATTGAATTTGGTTGGAAAGGAGCCCCACATTCTTTTCTTTGACTGGTTGCTTTCTTGGTTACCACACGAGATTGGTTTGCTGCCTAGCCACTGAGCATGAGATCATCGTTAGGAAACACTCATTCCTT
The DNA here is from genome assembly GCA_004023965.1 of Spilogale gracilis. Classification (NCBI taxonomy): domain Eukaryota; kingdom Metazoa; phylum Chordata; class Mammalia; order Carnivora; family Mephitidae; genus Spilogale; species Spilogale gracilis. Next base: position 2,137 of record PITA01027914.1, on the reverse strand, counting down.
TTTTTTTTTTTTTCCAAGTTGATAATTCGCTCCTTTAGCCATTTTTCAGCAAAGAGAATGTGAATTTTAAGACAGTATTATTGTATTATGGGAGGTTGCAGGCAAAATATAATAAAGTTAAACTTTAGCTAATTTTATTATCAAAAAGAGACCCTCTACTTTTAGATTTTAATGGGAACTTAGATTTCATCTGGTGCAGCTTTCTTAATTTATAGATGAGGAAATTGAAACATATAGAGAAAACATTTGTCCTATGGAATAGTTTTTCACTCTTTGAAATATTCATATTACATTAAATCATTAGCCCAAGAATTATTCCACTTTACAGATTAGAAAAATGAGAGTCAGAGAAGCTATTTCCCATCACTGGTAAGAGTTTCCACTGGGAATGGGACTCAGATCAGATTTTAAATGCTGTACTAGGTTCCTTATGCTCTTCTGCCTCCTCAAGAGGACCTATAAGCTGTTGGAAAGGCAAATCCACCATCAGTTCCTACTGGATGTAGATTTGAAAGGTTATGATCTTTATTGTTATTATAAAAACACTTCCTCTGGGGTGCCTGGGTGGCTCAGTTGGTTGAGCGACTGCCTTCGGCTCAGGTCATGATCCCGGAGACCTGGGATCAAGCCCCACATCAGGCTCCCTGCTCGGTGGGAAGCCTGCTTCTCCCTCTCTCGCTCCCCCTGCTTGTGTTCCCTCTCTGACTGTGTTTCTCTCTGTCAAATAAATAAAATCTTTAAAAAAAAAAAAAACAAAACACTTCCTCCGAGTTTCTCCTGAAATGTTTTAAACTTGCTTGATTTCTTGAAATATTCTTATAATGCAAATGTGATAATATAGCTTTGTAATCAGGAAAAAAGTCAAGACAACAACAAAAAAGGATACATGCATACCAGAGACACATGAAAATTAGAGCGGAGGAACCAAAAGGACTGTTGCTCTCACAGTCCCTCTTAGCACTCTGCTGTGTTTATGTCTGCCTATAGTTTATTAATTTTTTTCTCTGTGGCTGTGTTCCAGGTGCATACTATTTTTGAAGCAGTTTAGAGTAATGAGTCTTATTATTAGACTTGTTTTCATCTTACCATTTGAGTAAAGTTTTCATCTTTCCTTTGAAGACTATTTACCACATAGGGCTAAGTTTTTCTTGTTGACTTCTTATTGTAGGGTACGGCATAAAACAAATGGAAACACATTCTTCTGGAAAAAATGTTTAATTGTTATACATTTTATAATGTCTTTAAAGAATTTCTATTCTAATATAAATGTTTTAAGAGAACAGAATGATATTGTGATAAGCACCAAGGCTTGGGATCTTATCTAAAATAGTAAAAAGCCCCCAAATAATAAGCATAGAAGCCCAATAGCATTGCAGAAGCAAAATATTAACAGTGTATATACTTATTCTTTTTAAATAAGAATAGAAATATGACTTGTTCTTGCCACATTAGTCACATGCAAATGGCATATTATTTAAACACATCTCTCCTCAAACATCCATATTCTGTCAGAGAACTACTAATCTTTTTGAGGTATTTTGAAAGTTCAGGATTTGTTTTCCTAAAAATTATTTCTATTGCACATTCTTTTTTTTTTTTTTAAAGATTTTATTTATTTGACAGAGAAACACAGCCAGAGAGGGAACACAAGCAGGGGGAGTGGGAGAGGGAGTAGCAGGCTTCCTGCCCAGCAGGGAGCCCGATGCCAGGCTGGATCCTGGGGGTCTGACCTGAGCCTAAGGCATAGGCTTGAGGACTGAGCCATCCAGGTGCCCCGGGAAAGAGAGAATCTTAAAGAGGTTCCATGCCCAGCGAGGAGCCCAACACAGGGCTCCATCTCAAAACCCTGAGATCATGACCAAAATCAAGAGTTGGACACTTAATCAACTGAGTCACCTGGGTGCCCCAACAAATAAGCTAATCTTAAATGTTAAAGTGTTCTGCAGTTTGGAAAAATAAAAATCCACATTATGTGTAAAATCTGACCACCTGCTCATCCCTTATTAAGAATGTGAAAACAGTGTGGAGATTCCTTAAAAAATTGAAAATAGAGCACCCTATGACCCTGCAATTGCATACTGGGCATTTACCCCAAAGATACAGATGTAGTGAAAAGAAGGGCCATATGTACACCAAT
>PITA01027913.1:0-20170 GCA_004023965.1 Spilogale gracilis | reverse complement strand
ATTCAGGCCGTAATCTGCTGTTATTCCTCTCTCACAGAGCACTTTCCTTTTCAGGTATTTGTTTTCAATGGTTCAGCTCTGCGGGCTTCCTCCCCCACTCCCCTGTCTCTGGGGGCAAGCCTCCAGACCCTCCAATTTGTTTCTACCTTTTTGTCGATGTTCTTTGTCTCTCTGGCGGTCCAGAAGTGGGAAATATCACATTTCAGGCTGGTTTCATGGGTGTTCACGGTGGTCTTGTAGTGGTTTTTTTGTTGGAATTCAGCTCTCTTCAGGGAACTCCCTGAAATGCGGTCACCTGGCCTTCCGCCATCTTGTCCCCCGTGTGTGTTTAAGTTTTGCTTTCTTTGTGATTTTAGGATGTATGGTCTTCTAAAACACAGACCAAAATTCAATCAGGAACAAGTGCTTTGTCCACCCTGCAAGATTATATTCCCCACTCCCCTTTTTCTTTTGGTTTTGTTTTGGTTTTGTTTGCATTTATGTTGTGGTTTCCAACTGCTTTGGATTTGTCTAGGGTGTATTTTGCTTAGGTCATGGCTGGTACTTTGGTCTCTGCTCACTTGCTCACCCATCCTTCTTTGGGTAAAATGACCAGAAGGAGGAAGTCACAACAAAAGAAATAACCAGAGGCAAGGTTCTCTGCCACAGAGCTAATCCATAAGTAAGATGTCAGAGATGGAATTTACAATAGCAATTATGAAGTTCATAGCTGGGATTGAAAAGGCGTAAATGACAGTAGAGGATCTCTAAGAGAAGAAATGAGATTGAATCAGGCTGAACTTCAAAGTGCTATAAATGAGATTCAGTTTAAATTGGATGTTCTAACAGCTAAGGTGAATGAGGTGGAAAAGAGAATAAGTGATCTAGAGGAAAGACTGATGGAAAGGAAGGAAGTTGAGGAAAAGAGAGAAAGACAAGTCAGAGCCCATGAAGAAAGGCTTCAATAATTTAATGAAGCCCTGAAAAGGAAAAATTAATGTCAGAATTATTGGGGCAGCTGGAGGGAGAAAGAGAGAGAGAGAGAGAGAGAGAGAGAGAGAGAGAGTGTCAGAAGGTATAGTTCAGCAAATCATAGCTGAAAACATCCCTAATCTGGAGCAAAAAAACAAGCATTCATGTCCAAGAGGCAAAGAGGACTGCCTCCTAAAATCAATAAAAATAGATCAACACTCCAACATATAGTGAAGCTTGCAAATATTAGAGCAAAATAGACTATCCTGAGAAGAACAGCTTGGGACAGGAGTTTCCTTACATACAGAGGGAGGAGCATCAGAATAACATCAGACCTATCCACAGAAACCTGGGAGGCCATAAAGGGCTGGCATGATATATGCAAGGTTCTAAATGAGATGAGAATGCAGCCAAGAATTCTTTATCCTGCTAGACTGTCATTCAAAATAGGAGAGATAAAGAGCTTCCATGATAGACAGAAACTGAAAGAATATGTGACCACCAACACAGCTCTGCAAAAAATATTAAGGGGGATACTGTGAACAAAGAGAAACCCCAAGAGTGACATATACAAGAAAGAAACAAATACAGTCTACAGAAACAAGGACTTTACTGGCAATACAATGGCACTAAATTCATATCTTTCAATAGTTTCGCTGATAAATTGACTAAATACTCCAATCAAAAGACACATGGTATCATATTGGATTAAAAAGCAAGACCCATCCATCTTCTGTCTACAAGAGACTCATTTTAGACATAAAGACACCTCCAGACTGAAAGTGAGGGGATGGAGAACAATTTGCCATGCTAATGGATCTCAAAAGAAAGCTGGGGTAGCAATCCTTATATCAGACAAATTATATATGAAACCAAACACTGTAGTAAGAGATGTAGAGGTACATTATAGCATACTTAAAGGGTCTATCCAACAAGAAGATCTAACAATTGTAAATATGTATGTCCACAACATGGGAGCAGCCAATTATATCAACCAATTACTGACCAAAGTAAATAAACACATTGCTAATAATATATTAATAGAAGGGGACTTTAATACAACATTCACATCAATAGACAGATCATCTAAGCAGAAAATCAACAAAGAAACAAAGGCTTTGAATGACACACTGGAGCAGATAGACTTCACAGATATATATATAGAACATTCCATCCTAAAACAGCAGAATACTCATTCTTCTTGAATGAACATGGAACTTTCTCCAGAATAGATCACATGCTGGGGTCACAAATCAGACCTCGACTGATACCAGAAGATTAATATTATTATTCCCTGCCTATTTTCAGACCACAACATTTTAAATATTGAACTCAATCACAAGAGGAAATTCAGAAGGAACTCAAACACTTGGTGATTAAAGAGCATCCTGCTAAAGAATGAATGTGTCAACCATGAAATTAAAGAATAATTTAAAAAATTCATGGAAACTAATGAGAATGAAAACATACAGGTTCAAAATCTCTGGAATATAGCAAAGGTTGTCCTAAGAGGGAAATACATTTAGATACAAGCCTCTCTCAAAAAATTAGAAAAATCCCAAATACACAAGCTAAATTCACATTAAAAAGAGCTGAAGAAAGAACAGCAAATAAAGTCTAAATAAATCTGAGTGGTGATTGCTTGATCAGACAATTCAAATTTTGGTGACATTATCTGTGATCATTAGTAATTGTTACAATTTAAAATTATACACTGGGTAGTCAATACATTTGTTATGAAAATGAAATTGTTACTTTCAAGTCATAACAATGTAAAAAGCCTGGGGTTGTTATGACCCCTATGAAGATAGATAAGAGTACCACTAAGACTCATGAGGAAATTAAAGACTGAGCCCTATTTTAAAAAGTAAAACTGGAAGGCATTATGCTAAGTGAAGTAAGTCAGAGGGAAAAAAATACTGTATTATGGGATGCCTGGGTGGCTCAGTCGTTAAGCGTCTGCCTTCAGTTCAGGTCGTGATCCAGGAGTCCTGGGATTGAGCCCTGCATCAGGCTCCCTGCTCAGCGGGAAGCCTGCTTCTCCCTCTCTCACTCCCCGTGCTTGTGTTCCCTCTCTAGCTGTGTTTCTCTCTGTCAAATAAATAAAATCTTCAAAAAAATTTAAAAATATTGTACTAAATCACTTCCATGTAGAATTTATAAAAAAAAACCCCAAATCATAGAAAAGTAAATCAGACAGGTTCACCAGAGGCAGAGGATGGAAGGAGAGGAGATAGAAAAAGGTGGTCAAAATGTACAAAATTCTAGTTATAAGATAACATAAGTGCTAGGAAGGTAATGTACAACTTAATGGCTATAGCTATCACTGTTGTAGTATATATAGGAATAATAATATATAGGAAGAGTAAATAATGAGTTCTTATCAGAAGGGTAGTTTTTCCTTTTTAAATTCTTTCTTTCCTTTTTATTGTATCTATTTGAGAAGGTAGGAGTTACCTGAACCTACTGTGGTAAATATGTCAAAATATATGTAATTCAAACCACCATGTTATGCACCTTAAATGTATGCAGTGGTATATGTCAATTATTTCTCCATAAAATTAGGGGGAAATGTACAGAGTACTGGAAGGAGACCTCACAGATGTGTAATTGTGTTTTGCAAGAGTCAGTGAAAGCATTATTTTTAAGAGATAGTTTCATGGTAAAAACAAAATATTTTAGGAATCTCACCAGAAGGGTTTGCTAAAAAGAGACATTCAAAAGATGAAGGGCCCTAAGAAACTCACTCATGTTGCTTAAGGTTGTCTCAGTGAAGGAGAAACTGGAATCTTACTTTTTTTGTGTGTGAATGTTTGTGAACTCTACTAGGCAGAACACGTTTTGAGAAATCATCTTATGTAGAGACATTGCTAATTGAATGAAGGCAAAAATCACACACCCTCCATAATTTCCTGTAGGTAAAACTATGCATCATCCAGTTTCCCATGAGTCTTACCCAGGTTGAAGAAAAAGGAATAGGTAGGGCTAATTTGGCCTAACAGGTGGATCTATGCACTGGGACATGTGAAAAGAGACCACCAGAAATGACACCTGAAAGTGGCACTTTCCTTTACTGTCCTAAATGTAAAAAAAATCTGTTGAGATTCAGAAAATTAGACTAACAAAACAGAATAGACAAGAAGGAGACTTATTCATATGTGAACACGTTGTGACAAAGGTGACACCTATATTTCAAGGGAAAAAATCATTGTCAATTACTGATGATTGGTTCACTGGATATCCATATAGTAAAAAATAAGTGAATCTTGACTTCTATTTTGCATATACACAAAAGCCCATCCCAATAAGTATTTATTTAAATAAATAAATAAAAATAAGTATTTATTTATGACCTTACAGGTAGGCAATGAACTTGTAGAATACATATAACAATAGCTGTTTAATGTCAGCTTCTCTACTAACTCCATTATCTGCATCACTTTTGGGACTGTTTTTATTGATTGATTTTTCTCTTCACTATGAGTTATTTTTCTACTTTGCAAGCCTGGTACTTTTTTTTTTGAGTATAGTTGATACACAAGCTTACATTGGTTTCAGTTATACAGCTTAGTGATTTGACAAGTTTATACATTTTGCAGTGTTCACCACAAGTATAATTATCATCTGCCCCATTTGTTACATTGCTATTACAGTGTCATCAACTGTATTCCCAGTGTTGTGACTTTTATTCCTATAAATTATTTATCTCATACCTGGAAACCTATATCTCCTTATCCTTTCACACATTTTGCTGAAACTTCCATCACCCTCCATTCTGGCAACTGTTTGTTAGTTCTCTGTATTTATAGGCCTGATTCTGCTTTTTGTTTATTTATTTGTTTTTCTTTTCTTCCGTTAGATTCCATTTATGAATGGAATCATATGGTATTTGTCTTTCTCAGCCTGACATATTTCACTTAGTATAATACCCTCTAGGTCTACCCATGTTGTTTCAAATGGCAAGATCGCATCCTTTTTTGGACTGTATATTTTACTGTATGTGTGTATGTGTACATGTGTGGCACATTTTCATTTTCCATTTGTCTATTGGTGAACCTAGGTTGGTTTGATATCTTGTCTATAGTCAAAAATGCTACAATAAGCATAGGGGTGCACATATTTTTTGAATTACTGTTTTCATTTTTTTGGTAAATACTCAATACTAGAATTATTGGATCATATGGTAATTCTATTTATAATTTTCTAAGGAACCTCCATACTTATTTTCCACAGTAATTGTACCATTATATATTCCCACTAGAAGTGCATGTGTTTTATTTGCTCCACGTCCATGCTAACACTTGTTATTTCTTATCATTTTTATTTTAGCCATTCTAACTGGCACAAGTGATATCTCATTGTGGTTTTGATTTGCATTTCCCTGATAATTAGTAATGATGCACATCTTTCTATGTGTCTGTTAGCCATCGTCTGTCTTTTATGGGGGGAAAATGTCTATTTAGGTCCTCCATCCATTTTTAAATCCTTTTATTTGGGATTTTTTCTTGGTGTTGAGCTGTGTAAGTTATTTATTTATTTTGGATATTAACCCATGAATATATCATTTTCAAATATCTTCTCTTATTCAGTACATTGTCTTTTTTGTTTTGTTGATGGTTTCCTTTGCTGTGTGGAAGTTTTTGATTGTGATGAGTCCCCATAGTATATTTTTGCTTTTGTTTACCTTGCCTTAGGAGACGTATCTAGAAAAAATGTTGCTACAGCCAATGTCAAAGTATTTGCTGCTTGTGCTCTTTCCTAGGATTTGTATGATTTCAGACCTCATATTCAAGTTTTTAATCCATTTTGAGTTTATTTTTTGTATAGTGCTAGAAAGTGGTCCTGTTTTATTCTTTTTTAGGTAGCTGTCCAGTTTTCTCAGCACTATTTATTGTAAAGACTATCTTTTCCCCATGATATATTCTTAGAGTCTCCTTTGTCATCAATTGACATTATAATCATGGGTTTATTTCTGGGGTACCTATTCTGCTCTATTGATCTATGTGTCTGTTTTTTTAGAGTACCATATTAGTTTAATTACAAGAGTTTTGTGGTATATTGTGAAATCTGATAATGTGATCCCTTCAGCTTTGCTCTTCTATCTCAGGATTGCTGGCTATTCAGAGTGTTCTGTGGTTCCATACAAATCTTAGTATTATTTGAACTAGCTATGTGAAAATTTCTATTGGTATTTTGGAAATGATTGCTTTGAATATGTAGATGATTTGGGGTAATATGGACATTTTAACAATGTTAATTCTTCCAATCCATTACCATAGACTATCTTTCAATTTGTTTTTCATCTTCAATTTCTTTCATTAGTATTTTATAATTTTCAGAGTACTTACCTTTTACCTTTGGTTAAGTTTATTCCTGGGGATTTTATTATTTTTAGTACAATTATAAATGGCATTGTTTTGCTAAATTTCTCTTTCTGCTACTTCATTATTTGTGCATAATAAAGTTACTGATTTCTGGATATTAATTTTGTATCCTGCCAGTTTACTGGACTCATTTATTAGTTTCAGTAGTTTTTTTTTTCATGAAGTTTTTAGGATTTTCTATGTAGAATGTCATCTGAAAAGAGTGAGAGTTTAACTTCTTTTTTACCAGCATGGATGTCTCATTTCTTTTACTTGTCTTATTGCTTCTAGTACTATGTTGAATAAACATAGCAATAATAGATATCCTTGTGTTGTCTCTGAACTTAGAAGAAAATTTTTATTTTTCATGACTGAGTATCATGTTAGTTGTGAGATTTTCATATATTGCCTTTATTGAGAATTTTTTTTCTCTCACTCCACTTTGTTGAGAGATTTTATTGTCAGCAGATTCTTAATGCTGTCATTTTTTAATTTTTCTTTTTTATAAAGTTTTTACTTAAATTCCAGTTATTTAACATACAGTATATTAGCTTCACATGTAGAAGATAGTGATTCAGTGCTTCCAAACAATAATCAGTGTTCATCACAGCAAATACACTCTTTAATTCCCATCACTAATTGAACCTACTTCCTCACCCATCTCCCCTCTGGTAACTATCAGTTTGTTATCTATAATTAAGAGACTGTTTCTTGGTTTGAGTCTCTCTTTTCCCCCATTGTTTTGATTCTTAAATCCCACATATGACTGAAATCACATAGTATTTGTCTTTCTTTGACTGATTTATTTTCTTCTCCAGCTCCACTGACATTGTTGCAAATGGCAAGATTGAATTATTTTTGATGGCTGAGTAATATTATATATATATTATATATATAATATATATATATATAATTTGTTCTTTGGTGTTTTTATTTTTTATATTTTATTTAAATTCAAGTTAGTTAACATATAGTGCCTTATTAGTTTCAGGGCTTAGGATTTAGTGATTCATCAGTTGCATTTAACACCCAATGTTCATTACATCAAGTGCCTTCCTTAATCTTAATGCCCATCACCCAATTACCCCATTCCCTCATCTACTTCCCTTTCAGCCACCTTCAATTTGTTCCCCACAGTTAAGAGTTTCTTGTGGGTTTACCTCCTTCTACTTTTTAATCTTATTTTATTTTTCATTCCTTTCCCCTGTGTTCATCAATTCTGCTTCTTAAATTCCAAATAAGATATTTGTCTTTCTCTGATTAACTTATTTCACTTATCACATTACACACTAGTTCTATCCATGTTATTACAAATGGCAATATTTCATTCTTTTTGATGGATGAGTAATATTCCATTATATATATATATAACAGAATGTGTACACACACACACACACACACACACACACACACATACACACACGTATCACATCTTATTTATCCATTTACCAGTCCATAGACATCTGGGCTCCTTCCATATTTTGACTATTATGGACATTGCTAGTATAAACATTGGGTTGCATGTGCACCTTTGGATCACTATTTTTATATCCTTTGGATAAATACCTAGTAGGATGGCACATGATGTAATAAGTACTGGGTATTATATAAGACTGATGAATCACTGACCTCTACCTCTGAAACTAATAATACATTATATGTTAAGTAATTGAATTCAGATTGTCACCATGCACTGAAACAAAGCTCTCAGATACCAATCTGAGCAGTTGTCCAGGGCTGCCTTTGCAAGGGAGAGTAGCAGCAGCTGAATTCTGCACATAGCTTTTATTTATTTATTTATTTATTCATTCATTCATTATTTTATCAAAAAAGCAAGGACACTTGTATCAAAACATGGGGAAGGAATACAAAGAGATGGCAATTATCTTGAAGCTGAAAAGCAGGTTTATGCCCTCCCCTACCTGCAGGCATGCAGGGAAGCAGTCAGGGGATAAGGGAGGAACAGGATGTTTGTGTTAGCAGTCACCCAAAGCAGGAAGGGGAGCTGAGGATTACTTTCTTTCATAAGATCCTAATCTATGCCCTGTACCAGGAGATGATGGGATCCTGTTCATACCAGGCTATTGGGTTCAGTAGCCCAAGAACAGGAACCCTGCTGATGTTTTAGCTGCTTACACAATCACCCTTCAGGGTTTACAATATATTTTCTAAGAATAACTCCATATTTCCCCTTTTTGTTTATTAAGACTTGTAGGTGGGCTATTGAAGGGGGTGGAGAGGATATGTGTTGTCACTACATGTGTGTTTCAGGTCCTCCAGACAGAACAGCAGGAGTGGCTTGCCTTGATGACTATAACAAGAAAGAAAATCATTAAAAGTAGTACAGCCACGTAAAACCAAGAGGGGAGACTGAGCCAAGAGAACCAGTTTTTTGAATTCAGCCAGGTGGAAATGTCATTGAGAGTATTAATGGAATCTTGTGTACTTTCTTGTTGGAGTTCCTGTATTTGTAAATCTTTCTATATCTTTCATAAATACCCCAGGAGGTAAGTAAAATACTAGCCATAATCACCTAAAACTGAAGGAGAACAAAGGGGGTGGGTGGTGGGAAACCTATTAAAATATAACTGCTAAAATAGTTTTTTGACCAAAATCTTCCCCTAGCCTCTTTAAAATTACTCATCAATGACAAATACAAATCTTAAAAATCATCTACACAAATATTAGTAAAAAGAAATTAGTCATTGGAGCAGGTAAATTTAACTTGTTCCATCTGCCAGAGACACAATTTGAATTCAACTGTTTTTTAAATATATATATATATATATATATATATATATATACATATATATAAATTTTGTATTGTATCAGATTCATGGAAAATTTTTTTGAAATAGAAGCTATAAAGTCTCTATGTCTGTCTCTATGTGTGTGTGTGTGTGTGTGCTTGTGTGTGTTATGTATATGTGATTTTCCTCTACCTCTGAATGGTATTGCCAAAATTAATTTAAGAAAATAAGTGCTTACCAAATTAAATATTTCTAAACTCTAAGAAATATAATAGAAACTGATCCAGTGATTTCTAAGTTTACATGAGCTAGGATAACATTCAATAAATAAAAGATAGTTATCTTTGTTGGTTTAATTAAAATGGCTTCAGACATTAAACATAAAACAGACATACAATTTTTGTTCCACCTGAGTTTATTAGTCAAATAAGCTCATTTTATCAGTTTCAAAATTTGTCATGATGGCTAGCTATATTAGTGTCTTATGATATTTTCATAAATACTGCAAATTTAATTGTTTAGAATCAATAAATTAAATTTAAACGAGGTAAAATTTTTAAGTGAACTTTTCAACATCAATTATGTTTATGTTAAATAGTTTTTCATCAGCTAGACTCCAGGACCTGACCTTCACTGCCTGCTTATACTCATTTATCTTTGTCCCACTTTTCACCTTAAGTTCTTCTTTCCAGCTTATCTCTTTTTTTTTAAGATTCATTTTTTTTTCTTTGATAGGAAGTAGGGGCAGAGAGGGAGGGAGAGGGACAGACTCCACCCTGAGTGCATCCCCACATGGAGTTTAATCTGAGATTAACCTAAGACAAAACCCAGAGTCACATGCTCAACCAACTGAGCTATCCAGGGTCCCCGCCAGTTTACCTCTTAACTCAGGCAAATGGAAACTGAAACCACCCCTCTAGTAATAGTAATTGCCTTAACAAGACCTCCAGCCAACCCAGACCAGTTTGAGAGCAATCCCCATCATTTACCTGCACAGATGGACCATGGAATGACCTCTAGAATGACCAACAACTATGTTTATCTCATTATAATACTAAAATCTCTGCCCAAGGAGGAGCACTAACTCATCCATATAACATAAAATATGTGTATAAGCATGTTTCCTTAAGGTGGATGCAGAGACTTATACCCACCTCTACATACAATGGCAAGGTTTCCCTATCTAAATATTCATTGTAGCCCTAAAACAAAAAGAACTCATGCATCCCTTGTTTAGGAAGACATGGCTTAGAAGTTATTGCCCATGACCTCATTATCGTTGCAAATAAAGTTTACTTTGTGCCACAACTCTGCCTGATATGTCTGTGACTGACCAAGAAGAAAGCTTGTGGTGGTTTGGTTACAGTTTTCAATATCTCTTCAGTAATTTATACCCTTAGAGTTTTTCTAAATTGAGTTAAATGATGGAAATTACTTGAATATCTAGATTATTTCTAAATAAGATAAAATACTGAAACATTAATTACTGAACATAGTTTTATTGACTTCCAGCTTATTACAGAGAAACTAAATATATTTGAGTGTGTTATCAAATACGTCCAGTACTATGTTAAACTTATAATAAAAACTCATATGCTTTTAGACATTATAAAATGTATTCATAAATTTGTCAATCTACAGAAGCTGACATAACAGACAGATTGCAGTTTATGACTTTTTGTTTTAACATTGTTGGTTCTTTAAAATTTTGCGTTTCTTTCCAGATTTAGAGAAACCTCTTCTCTCTCTCTCTCTCTCTCTCTCTCTCTCTCTCTCTCTCTCTCTCTCAAGATTTTATTTATTTATTTGACACAGAGACCACAGCGAGAGAGGGAACACAAGCAGGGGGAGTGAGAGAGGGAGAAGCAGACTCCCTGCCAAGCAGAGAACCCAATGTGGGGTTCGATTCCAGGACACTGGGATCATGACCTGAGCTAAAGACAGACGCTTAACAACTGAGCCACCCAGGTGCCCCGGAAATCTCTTCTCTTAAGCTATCTATGACTTACCACAATTTGGCAAAGCATATCTTTGGGAACAAAATTGAAACATGCTTTTTTGTCCAAACTGATACTGATCCCTCTAGAATTTGACCTTTCAGTGAGTATTCTTATTTTCATGACAATATAGTTATGTGCATGAATCCATGAATTCAGTAAGAATCTCTTCTTGTAATAGGACATAATTGGAAACACTAACTATATTACTAAGTCACTGGCTAGAAATTCATATCTGGGAGAAATAGGCATGGACTCAGATATGACTATAAGGTTAACTTTATGAAGCCAATAATGTACTTTAGAAAAATTGTCCTGGTACCTTGCTGCCAGGGTTCTTAGCAACCTTACCAGGTGAGTAAGAAGGGGAATTTCCTGGCAGGCCCACGAACCTCTGGATATTTTAGGGACATTAAGAAGCTAGGAACTTACCTAAAACCATAGATGATGCAGACAAAGTCTGATAGCAAATATTTGGTTTGTTATTATAAAGAACCTTTAAGTGTCCACTCTGAAAGTACTTGTGAAAATGTCCAGCAAGGCAGACTTAAAAGAACCTATATAGTCAATCAGTATTCTTGCTGCACTTATGTAAATAATCAGGCCAAGTTTAATGAAACTAGATTTATTTTGCCAACAAATCAGTCTGTCTTTGATTATCTCTGATTGAAATGTATATAGGGGAAAATAAGTTTCAATAGAAAGCTGTAGTACATCCTTGTGGATATCATATTCTAATCCTCTTAACTGTGTTTGAAGTTTTGTTGCTTGCCCTGTAAACTAGATTGGATGCTGAATTCTAGCTTTCTGCAATAGCTGGCTACAGATAGCCAAATTATTGTTTCCAATTTTCCTTCTATCCTTCTGACTTGGAATTATTAAGAATGTCACCTTTTGGGTGCCTGGGTGGCTCAGTGGGTTAAGCCTCTGCATTCGGCTCAGGTCATGATCTCAGGGTCCTGGGATCAAGACCTTCATCAGGCTCTCTGCTCAATGGGGAGCCTGCTTCCTCCTCTCTCTCTGCCTGCCTCTGCCTACTTGTGATCTCTCTGTCAAATAAATAAAATCTTAAAAAAGAATGTCACCTTTTTCCTGAAACTATGCAAGCTAAAGTTGGACAATGCCATAAAAACTTCAGAGAAACTGATGTGGGAAACAAAGAAGGAAATGAGGATAAAATCAAATATCCATATAACCTGCAGCCCATTGAAAAATACTTGAAATAGGCAGGTTAATACATTCCTCCAGGATCATGAGTCTTCTTTGACATACAGAAGTCCTTTTGGAACTTCCCTTATCTTTCTTTCTTCCATCACCAAACTATATAATCAGTTGCTCTTCACAATCCCTGTGCAGCAGGGAGCAGCAGGCAGGAGTGGCAGCAGTTCTTTCTGCCTACAGGTCCTGTCCTCATGCTTTAATAAAACCTTCATTTTGCACTGAACAGATCTCAAGAATTCTTTCTTGGCTGTCAGCTCCGGACCCCACCAACACAACATTCAAAGAAACCACACCAAAATAAGTACAACAGTTCATGTATAAATATAAATAAATAAATAAGTAAATAAATAAATAGATAGACAGATAGGTAGATAAATAAATAAATAAATAAATAAATAAATAAATAAATAAACTGTTCATTCCTATAATTATGTGCACCTCTCAGAAAGATTACTAGAGACATTCAAACTGTAGAACAGGATACTCTGTTAGATTGTCACTGCCTGTCCTTACTCTTATGAAGATGTTTTCAACATGACACCTAGAAATCTCAACTGGCCAATTCATACCAGGTTTATAATTGTCTTTGATCATTATTATGAAGGATAGTTGAAGAGAGGAATGGAGGGAAAAGGGGTTCCCACCCTATGAGGTACCTACTCTTTAAGGAGCCCTCCACTTTTTCCCATGTCACAGATAGTAGACAAAAACCTGTTTGGGTGACAGGCTTGGAGGGTTAATCAGATTAACACAGCTCAACAATAAGCCCATCAAAACCCCTAGACATAGATACTCTGGTCATAACACTCTTGGGTTTCCTCCATCTTTGGGAGATTTGTACTATCACTCAAACTTTACCATTGCTCAATAAACCTTGCTTTGCTGCCCACTACTCTTCGTCTGGTCTACCTCTTCATTGTGCAAAGTGACATGACCAAGAACAATATGCAGTAAAGGAGAAGAAATCCTGTAACAATTAGCCATTACTTTCCTTTTGTTTCCACAGAATTGACTCTTATTACATAACTGGTGTATGTATTTGTACCATAAAAGCCTGAATTTGTCCCAAACAGCCAAGCACTTTGTGCTATTTGTTCAAGCCCTTTCCTATGCCTAAAAAAGCATCCTATCATCCAGTTCTCTATGTAAAGAGTTTGGAAGCCACCACTGTATTATAACAGCAAGTTAAGAGGCTGAACAGACTGAAAAAGAAAATATTCTATTATCTGTAAGTTTGGTGAGGACACAGGGCAAACTGCCCCCAGAACTGGAGAGACCTACAGGCAAATACACAAAATAATAACTTAACCAGAGTAGAGACTTATGAGCAGAAGCCGCCACAGGGACCAGTGACAGGGTAGGAAAACTAGAAATGTAACTGATAAATCTCAAGAGGTTCAACGTGGACAATTGGTGTATGGTGTAAGAAAGTGGTTCACTTTCATTCTTTTGTTTGTAGCTGTCTAATTTTTTCAACACCATTTGTCAAAGACAATTTTTTCCCCCCACTTGGTATTCTTTTCTGCTTTGTTGAAGATTAAGTGACCATATAATTGTGGGTTTATTTCTGGGTTTTCCATTCTGTTCCATTGACCTGTCTATTTTTGTGCCAGTACCAACTGATTGGATCACACAGCTTTGTAACGTGATTTGAAGTCTGGAATTGTGATATCTCTAGTTTTGCTTTTCTTTGCTTTGGCTGTTTGGGATCTTTTGTAGTTTCATATAAATTTTGGGATTTTTTTCCTTCTAGCGTGTGGAAAATTCTGTTGGCATTTTTTATAAGGATACAATAATACTATATTCTAGGATATTAATAACAGATTAAAAACTGCAGGAAACAAGTAAAGGTTACCAAAGTAGAAAATAAAGCAAAATATATTATCTATAAAGTATCCAAATCTAAAAGAAATCAGAGATCTACACTACAAGAATGTTACAGAAAGTCTTTTACACTAAAGGGAAATGATACCGTGACAATATACAGATTTACACAAAGGAAGATAGAGTAATGAATATATTAATTTTGTATGTAAACAGTTGATGTGTTTATAAAGTAAATCTTACTAAAATATAATTGAATGCTTAAACAGAAATGATAACAATGGAGTATGGGATTTACAGTGTTCTGTTGGCATTTTGATAGGAATTGCATTAAATGTGTAGATTGCTTTGAATAATGCAGACATGTTTAACAATATTCTTTCAATTCATATACCTGGAATGTCTTTCCATTTCTTTGAGCAGTCTTCAATTCCTTACATTAACGTTTTATTGTCTTCAGATAGAAGACTTTCACATCTTTAATTAGGTTTATTCATTGGTATTTTATTATTTTTGGTACAATCATAAAAGGGAGTGCCTTCTTAATTTTTCCTTCTGCTGCTTTAGTATTATATAGAAATGCAAAAGAATTCTACACAGTGATTTTGTATCCTGTGACTTTATTGAATTCATTTATCAATTCTAGTAATTTTTAGTGGAGTTTTCGGGTTTTCTATGTATAGTATCTTGTCATCTGCAAATAGTGAAATTTTACTTCTTCCTTACAGATTTGGATGTCTTTTGTTTATTTTTGTTGTCTAATTACTGTGGCTAGTATTTTCAGTACTATGTTGAATAAAAGTGGGAGAGTGGACACCCTTGTTTTGTTCCTGATCTTAGATAGGAAGCTCCCAGTTTTTCTACAGGGAGTATGATGCTTTCTGTGTTTTTATTTTTTTTTCACACATGGCCTTTATTTATTATGTGGAGGTAAGTTCCCCTCTAGACCTACATTTCTGAAGGTTTTTTTTTATTACTATGAATGGATTTTGTACATTTTCAAATGTTTTTGGATGTGCATTGAGAGGATCATATATTTTTTATCATTTCTCTTATTGATGTGATGTATCACATTGATCGATTGGCAAATATTATTTTAATTTTGATTTTCATTTTTTTTCAGTGTTCCAAGATTCATTGCCCATGCCCCACACCAAGTGCTCCATGCAATAGGTGCACACAGTATCCACCACCAGGCTCTCCCATCCCCCCACCCCTTCCCTCCAAGTCCCTCAGTTTGTTTCTGTGTCCAAAGTCTCTCTTGTTTCATTTTTCTCCCTGAAATACCCTACTTCCCATTTACTTTCCTTCTCCTATTTTCTTCTATATTACCCCTTATTCACTGCAAGTAAGTGAAACCATGTGATACTTGACTTTCTCTACTTGGCTTATTTCATTCAGCATAATCTCTTCCAATCCAGTCCACGTTGCTACAAAAGTTGGATATTCATCCTTTCTGATGGAGGCGTAGTATTCCATTGTATATATGTACCACTTCTTCTCTATCCATTCATCTGTTGATGGGCACCTTGGTTCTTTTCACAGTTTGGCAAATGTGGCCATTGCTGCAAAGAACATTGGGGTACATATGGCCCTTATTTTCACCACATCTGTATCTTTGGGATAAATGCCCAGTAGTGCAATTGCAGGGTCATAGGGTAGCTCTATTTTTAATTTTTTAAGGAACCTCCACACTGTTTTCCAAAGCGGTTGCAACAGCTTGCATTCTCACCAACAGAGTAAGAGAGTTCCCCTTTCTCCACAGCCTCTCCAACACTTGTTGTTTCCTGACTTGTTAATTTTGGCCATTCTGACTGGTGTAAGGTGGTATCTCAGTGTGGTTTTGATTTGAATTTCCCTGATAGCTAGTGACGCTGAACATTTTTTCATGTGTCTGTTAGCCATTTTTATATCTTCTACGGAGAAGTGCCTCTTCATGTCTCTTGACCATTTGTTGATGTGATCATCTTCTTTTTGGATGTTGAGTTTGAACAGTTCTTTATTGATCTTGGATACCAGCCCTTTGTCTGTAGTGTCATTTGCAAATATCTTCTCCCATTCTGTGGGTTGCCTCTTTGTTTTGTTGACTGCTTCCTTTGCTGTACAGAAGCTTTTTATTTTGATGATGTCCCAGAAGTTCATTTTCACTTTTGTCTCCTTTGCCTTTGGAGACGTGTCTTGAGAGAAGTTGCTGTGGCCAATGTCAAAGAGGTTACTGCCTACGATCTTTTCCAGGATTTTGATGGAGTCCTGCCTCACGTTGAGGTCTTTCATCCATTTCGAGTTTGCCTCTTGTGTGGTGTAAGGGAATGGTCTAGTTTCATTCTTCTCTATGTAGCTGTCCAATTTTCCCAGCACCATTTATTGAAGAGATTGTCACTGGATATTTTTTCCTGCTTTGTCAAAGATGATTTTCCCATAGATTTGTGGGTCCATATGTGGGCTCTCCACTCTGTTCCATTGGCCTATTTGTCTGTTTTTGTGCCAGTACTATGTTGTCTTGGTAATCACAGCTTTGTAATAAAGCCTGAAGACAGGTAATGAGATGCCCCCAGCTTTGTTTTTCTTCTTCAGCAATTCCTTAGCTATTCGGGGTCCTTTTTGGTTCCATATAAATTTTGGGATTGTTCGTTCCAATTCTTTGAAGAATGTTCATGGAATTTTGATCAGAATGGCATTGAAAGTATAGATTCCTCAGGGCGGTATAGACATTTTAACAATGTTTATTCTTCCGATCCATGAGCATGGAATGCTCTTCCATCTTTTTGTGTCTTCTTCAATTTCTTTCATGAGTGTGCTGTAGTTCCTCGAGTACAGATCCTTGACTTCTTTGGTTAGGTTTATTCCTAAGTATTTTATGGTTTTTGGTGCTATAGTGAATGGGAATAGATTCTCTGATTTCCCTTTCTATATTTTCATTGTTAGTGTATAAGAATGCAACTGATTTCTGTGCATTGATTTTGTATCCTGCCAAATTACCAAATTGTTGTATGAGTTCTAGTAGTTTGGGGGTAGAGTCTTTTGGGTGTTCCACATAGAGTATCATGTCATCTGCAAAGAGAGAGAGTTTGACTTCCTCTTTCCCAAGCTGGATACCTTTTATTTCTTTCTGTTGTCTGATTGCTGTTGCTAGGACTTCTAACACTATGTTGAACAGTAGTGGTGAGAGTGGGCATCCTTGTCTTCTTCCTGATCTCAGAGGAAAGGCTGTCAGTTTTTCCCCATTGAGAATGACATTGGCTGTGGGGTTTTTGTAGAAAGATTTTATGAGGCTGAGAAATGTTCCCTCTATCCCTATACTTTGAAGAGTTTTGATCAGGAACGGATGTTGTATTTTGTCAAATGCCTTTTCTGCATCAATTGAGAGTACCATGTGGTTCTTCTCTCTTCTCTTATTGATTAGTTCTATCATGTTGATTGTCTTGCAAGTGTTGAACCACCCTTGCATCCCGGGGATAAAACCCACCTGGTCATGGTGGATAATCTTTTTAATGTGTTGTTGGATCCTGTTGGCAAGTATCTTGTTGAGAATCTTGGCATCCATATTCATTAGAGATATTGGTCTGAAGTTCTCCTTTTTGATAGGGTCTTTGTCTGATTTGGGGATTAGAGTAATGCTGGTTTCATAGAAAGAGTCTGGAAGTTTTTCTTCTGTTTCTATTTTTTGAAAGAGCTTCAGGAGAATAAGTGTTATTTCTTCTTTGAATGTTTGGTAGAATTCCCCAGGGAATCCATCTGGTCCTGGACTCTTGTTTATGGGGACGTTTTTGATCACTGCTTCAATCTCATTACTAGATATAGGTCTATTCAAATTGTCAATGTCTTCCTGTTTCAGTCTTAGAAGGTTATAGGTTGCTAGGAATGTATTCATCTCTTCTAGGTTGTTAAACTTATTGGCATATAATTGTTGATAGTGATTTCTGATGGGTGTTTCTATTTCCTTGGTGTTAGTCGTGATCTCTCCCTTTCATTCATGATTTTATTAACTTGGGTCTTCTCCCTTTTCTTTTGGATTAGTTTGGCCAATGGTTTATCGATCTTATTGATTCTTTCAAAGAACCAGCTTCTAGTTTCATTGTGTGTTCTACTGTATCTCTAGTTTCTGATTCATTCATTTCTGCTCTAATCCTAATTATTTCCCATCTTGTGTGAGGGGTTGGTTTAATTTTTCATTGATTTTCCAGTTCTTTCAGGTGTCATGAGAGTTGGCATATTCGGGATTTTTCAATTTTTTTGAGTGAGGCTTGGATGGCTATGATTTTCCCCCTTAGGACTGCCTTTGCTGTATACCATAGGTTTTGGATCAATGTATTTTCCTTCTCATTGGTTTCCATGAAGTGTTTCAGTTCTTCTTTGATTTCCTGGTTGATCCACAGATTCATGAGCAGGATCGTCTTTAGCTTCCAAGTGTTTGACTTTCTTCTGAACTTTTTATGGCGGTTGAGTTCCAGTTTCACAACATTGTTGTCAGAGAATATGCAGGGAATAATCTCAATCTTCTGGTATCGATTGAGCCCTGATTTGTGACCTAGTATGTGGTCTATTCTGGAGAATGTTCCATGTTCACTCGAGAAGAATGAGTATTCTGCTGTTTTAGGGTGGAATGTTCTGAATATATCTATGAGATCCATCTGGTCTAATGCGTCATTCAAGGCTTTTATTTCTTTGTTGATTTCTGTTTAGATGATCTGTCCATTGCTGAGAGTGGTGTGTTAAGATTTCCTACAATTAATGTGTTCGTATCAATATGATTCTTTATTTTGCTTAACAGTTGGCTTATGTAGTTGGCTGTTCCCATGTTGAGGGCATAAATATTTACAATTGTTAGATCTTCTTGGTGTATAGACCCTTTGAGAATGATGTAGTGTCCTTCTGTGTCTATGACTACAGTCTTTAGAATAAAATCTAATCTGTCTGATATGAGAATCGCTACCCTGGCTTTCTTTTGGTTTCTGTTGGATGAAAGATGGTCCTCCATCCCCTCACTTTCAATTTGGAAGTGTCTTTAGATTCAAAATGTGTCTCTTGTAAACAGCATATGGATGTTTCCTGTCGTTTTATCCCGTCTGCAACCTTGTGCCTTTTTATTGGAACATTTAGGCCATTCACATTGAGAGTGATTATTGATAGATACGTTTGTATTGACATCATGTTGCCTGTGAAGTTCATGTTTCTATAGATTACCTCTGTAAATTTCTGTTCTGTGTCACTCTTGTGTTCACTTCTCTTTTATAGAACCCCTCTTAGTATTTCTTGTAGTGCTGGCTTGGTGTTTGCATAATCTTTTAAACTTTGGCCATCCTAGAAGCTCTTTATTTCTCCTTCCATTCTGAAAGTTAACCTTGCTGGGTACGTTATCCTTGGTTGCATATTTTTGTCATGTAATTTCCTGAATATGTCTTGCCAGCCCTTTCTGGCTTGCCAGGTTTCTGTGGAAAGGTCTGACATTATTCTGATGCTCCTCCCTCTTTAGGTAAGGGATCGCTTTCCCCTAGCTGCCCTTAAGATATATTCTTTGGTTCTATGATTCACGAATTTCACAATTATGTGCTGCCACAGACCTGCAGTCTGATCGCTCATATGGGCTCCCTCTGCAAGGCATGGAGCACCATGATCCTCCCTCAAAGTGAGGGAGCTCTGTAAAGTTGCAGTCATCAACACCAAAAGATATTTGTTTCCGTTGTTCCTTGTCTGTTTAACTATTATAACTTCTTTGACACTATTTCCCCTCACTTCACTTATAATCAAGTTAATGCTTTCTCTTGTTCTTAGTTTTGAGTCCTCTCATGCCAATCCTTATGAAGCATGATGATTGTAGGATTGTGGGGGCACAACATACTTACTTTAAAACTTAGTAAAATCTTTACTGGAGGACAGTGGCAGAAGGAAAGCAAATGGGAACTAGGGTAATCTAGGGAGGGAAACGAAACAACAGAGACTTTGAACACAGAAACAAACTGAGGGACTTGGAGGGAGGGGGGTGGAGGGATGGGAGAGCCTGGTGGTGGGTACTGGGGACACCTAAAGCGTGGAGCACTGGGTGTGGGGAATGGGGAATGAATCT
>PITA01027912.1:0-20196 GCA_004023965.1 Spilogale gracilis | reverse complement strand
AAGTTTGTCAAACATGACCTCGTTTACAAAGCAGATCAGAGAAGTCTGGAAGCACCTCCCCTGCCCCCCTCACTTCTAGTACGGGCTCGAGAGCTTTTCTGAGGTTACCAAATACCCCATCCTGAGGCCATAATGGGGTTAGGGCAGCTCTCCTCCTCTGGGGTTTGGAGTGGCTTTAGGTTTTAGGATTTCTCTCTAGGATTAGTGCAACAGGCCAAGCTGCTGGAGAGGAGGCAGGAAGTGGGGAGAGGAAGAGACAACCCCGGGAGGGATTCAGAAACTGCAGGTGCTGTAGGGGAATGACCAAGTGGCCATTAGAGGTTTGGGAACAAACATAAAGAATGAAAGACCTATGATGGAGTCCAAGAGACAGACCTGGGTTTTAGCCCTGGCTCCGCCACTTCAAGCTGTGTGACCTGAGACAAGTTACTTAACCTCTCTGAAAGCCAGTTGAATCATCTCTAAAATATGGCTATTCATATCTTTCTTCAGAAACTCAATGGCATTATCAGTTAAAAAAATCTCTCTAGGAGTAGGTAAATACTAGGGCCTATTCTAAGAGCAGGTAAATATTGGCAAATACTAGGTGATTGATCAGCAACTCTCTGCCACTTTTGGCAGTCTTCCTAAGGTCCACACGCACAAGTCTTGGAAGTACATCAAGAGTCTGTATTTGGGGCGCCTGGGTGGCTCAGTTGGTTAAGCGGCTGCCTTCGGCTCAGGTCATGATCCCGGAGACCCAGGATCGAGCCCCACATCGGGCTCCCTGCTCAGCGGGAAGCCTGCTTCTCCCTCTCTCACTCCGCTTACTTGTGTTCCCTCTCTCGCTGTGTTTCTCTCTGTCAAATAAATAAATAAAATCTTTATAAAAAAAAAGAGTCTGTATTTAACTTTTTCCATTCTGGTTGAGGGTAAGAAAGAAAAAGAAATTATATGAAAAAAAATTATCAAGAAATCCACTTTTTCTTCCTAGAGTTACTCTTTATGCTTCCAAATCTTCAAACATTTTTTTATCCAAAATTTCTGTACAGTGTCTCTACTGACAGAGATAACCAATCTGTGTGGCGGGGGGCGGGGGCAGTGGCAATGATCTTCTTTGTGTTGACCCAAGACACGTTTAGGTTCCTGACACCAAATTAACCATTATTCTATAATATAGCATTCTTCCCAAATAACTTTTTCTAGAAAGTAACCACGTTATTTCTGATTCATGGTCGAGATCCCATTGTCCTATATCCTCACCAGAACTTGATATGGTCAGTCTTTTTAATTTAGTCATTTAAATAAGGCTATAGTGGCCTCTCATCATGGTTTTCATTTGTATCTCCCTAGTGATGCATTTTTTTGAGCGTCTTTCATGTGATTATTTGCCATTCATGGATTTTCTTTAGTGTTATCTGACAATTTGGCAAATTGTTCAGATCTTCTGTCTAGTTTTTAATTGTGTTGTTCATTTTTTTTGTTAGGGGTTTTTGAGAGTTATAATTAGATATAAGTCCTTTATCCAATAGGTATTTTTCAAATATTTTCTCCCACATGATGATGTGTCCTCATTCTCTTAACATTTTCTTTTGGAGAGCAAAAGTTTTTAATCTTGATGAAATCCAATTTATCCTCTTTATTTCCTCTTATGAGTCCTGCATTTGGTGTCGTATCTGGGAAATCTTTGCCTACACCAAGGTCACAAAATTTTTCCTATGTTTTTCTTCTGGAAGTTTTATAGCTCTAGGCTTTACGTTGAGGTCCTTAGTCCATTTGGAGGTAATCTTTGTATGTGGTATGAGGTTCGGATGGAGGTTCATGGTTTGCTTATGGATATCTATTATTCCAGCATCATTGATTG
Organism: Spilogale gracilis; assembly: GCA_004023965.1. Lineage (NCBI taxonomy): Eukaryota > Metazoa > Chordata > Mammalia > Carnivora > Mephitidae > Spilogale > Spilogale gracilis. The sequence continues at coordinate 18,353 of PITA01027912.1, read as the reverse complement.
AGAAGACCAGCCTTTCCCCCATTGAGTTGTCTTTACACCTTCATCCTTCATTGAAAATCAACTGACCCTCTACGTGCAGGTCGATCCTGGAGAGCATCTTGATGTTCACTGGAGAGTCCTCCACTGAAATTCTCAGCTGCCACGACACTTTCCATGAGCACTGCTCACTGGTGGATCCCGGCCACAGGCAGCACTGACTGTTCTTCTACAACCTTGAAGCTTCTTGATCGTGCCCTAGGGAGGCTGGCTGCAGATGAATGCACAGATCTCCCAGAGGTCAGGAGTTGGGGCAGGGGGGCTACATCAGATTGTCCAGGAAGTCTCTGTTGCAGAAATGCACTCCCCACTCTGGAGCATAGCTCTGGGTGCCCAAGAGGTTCTGAAACCCAGGCCACACTGGAGGACCCAGTGCTCCCCCACATCCTCTCACTCCCACCCCAGTGCATGACCTCCTTTCCTCGTCTTCTCTTAGTTCTGATCAGGCTGGAGAAGCTTCAAGAGAAGGATTGATTAGAAACCCCGTCTGCCTTTCCAAAACATGGAAGGTTAACTCCTCGGCAGCCTGTCTTGGCCACCTGTCCTCCTGCAGCTGGGTGGGGAGGGCTGCACGAAGAGGGAGGAACATCAGAAGAATCTCGCACTGATTTCCCCAGCAGTTAGGAATTAGATGAAGTCATAACCAGCTCTACCCTTGGCAAAGCACCTGGACACAATAGTATGCTTAATGAAATGATTAAATGTCTCTGCAGCAGAGCCCCATTTCATTTATTTAACTTTTATTGACCTCTAATGAATGTCTGCCAAAATACTAGCACAGCATGGAAAAGCATGAGTGAGGCGTCTGCCGCCAGGCAACGTTTAGACTGACCTTGTGGTCCTCTCCTTTTTCCCCAAGCCAGAGAAGTCTGTGCCTTATCCTCAGTCTTTCACCCACATCCCCTGTAGACAACTGAATGGGTACTGAACTGAAAAAACAACACAAACAAACAAACAAAAACAAAAAACCCCACACACAATAAAAACGTTTCTTTTTCAGAGAAAACTGGTCTCGGCCAGGCAGGAATGCAGAGATGGGCTGTGTTCCTTCCCACCAATCTCAAGGATGAGGCCCTGTGTTTAGGACATTTGGCTGGCTGAAAACCATGTCATTTGTATCTAGGACAACATATATTTCTAGAGACTTCCTCCCAGGTATTACACACACACACACACACACACACACACACACACACACACGTTTCTTTAAACGGGGAGAGTTTTCATGGTCAAATTCATTTGAGAGACCCAACTGCTTTATCCCTTCTGCAAGATCATATTAAGGGCTTTGAGAAGTCCTGATGCAAATTTCCCACACTTAACATTAAGAACACTTTCCCCCCCCCCCACTGAATACCTACTAACAGCAGAGAGAGAACTCAGCTGAGAAAAGTTGTTTCCCAAAATGCCATTAGATGTTCTGATAAAAACAGTGTCTGCTGCCTTAGTCTATTCAGCTAACTTAGAATCAGTGAAGGGTGAAGACGATGAGGAACTGGGGGGTTTCCCAGGCTCCCTGCCTGCTTCTGCCAGCACCAGCTTGGGATGTGGGAAGAAATGACATCTTCCAGCCCCTCTGGGGTGGGTGGGTGGGTGGGGATGGGTGGGGGCTGAGGGGGATGGGTTACAAAAACCCTAGCCAGAGCTCTGCCATCTAGTTAAGACCACCAGACACGCTAGATCAGAAAAGCCCATCTCCTCAGAGTTAGCATGTGTTGACCTACAATGACACAGCTCTTCTAGCACATAGTTTTTTCTTTCCTATCATGCTAGTTTGCCAGAGGTTTATTTTTTCCAAATATCTCGACCGAATTAAAAACGTCTTTTTTTCTTTTTAAATTTGTTTTAGAGAGCGAGAGCTCATGCGCAAGGAAGGGGAGGGGCAGGTGGCGAGAGACACAAGCAGACTCCCCGCTGATCATGGAGCCCCACTTGGGGCCCCAACCCATGACCCCCGAGATCAGGACCTGAGCCAAAATCAAGAGTCGGATGCTTAACCTACTGAGCCACCCAGGCACCCCTAAAGACATTTTTCTACCCCTCCTCCACGTCGGTACCACATCCTTATCCTTCTCCAAACTCCCGTCTGGGACTGGGGGGCAGCTATGGAAAACTTCCACTGTCATTTGAGGGGTGTCAGCCACCAAAATAATAGGAAGTCTGCAAGGAAAGTGGCTTTCCCTCCTTAGCGTCGTGCCTCGGCCTGCACCTAATGCGGAATTAGCTTCAGCGCGGACTGTCCCCTCGCCGCGCGATCGCCGCAGTCGGGAAACCGGGAAAGCACCGAGTCAGCAGCCCCGACACCGCCCCTCCCGGCGCCCTGCGCGGCGCTGTCATCTGGAGCGTGTGCGCTCATTCTAATTCTTTATGCCTTGTTATTCTGTCAATTTCTTAATCTATTTATGCTGACTTTATTTTTAGTGTGCCTATTGTGACAGCAGATCCTGAAATTGCCTTGGTGGTTTTCCGAAAATGGCCGTTAGCGGACCGTAATGCAGACCCCGACTGGAATACTGCAAGCCCCGGGCGGTTTCCCGCGGCCGCAGCAGCTGCCTGCCTTCCGAGCCGCGAGCCGGTTCTTCCCCGGAGGGCCTGCCCGGGAGGCAGCTCCGAGAGCCGCGCGGTGTCACATTGAGATGAGCGGCTCTGGGTCTCCCTGAAAATGCTCGCCTCCTCCCCTTTTGGAGAATTTCTTTGAACATTAATAAATTCCCTCCCCTCTCCCTATCTTTTGCTGGCAAAATATAAAAAATGCAAATGATCCAGAAACTAATTAATTTTTAGGAGGTTGCAGCTGTTTTGCTGTATTCACAAGACATGGTGGGCACATTTAGGGTGTGCGTCTGGGAAAGCACGCACGTGTGGCAGGCATCGGACTGCTCCTCGCCGTCCCCGCAGAGCTCCAGATACGAGCCATCCGAGCCATCCGTCAGCCTTGTCTATGCCGACAGGATCCGTTTCAAAGTGAATCCCGCACCCAAAGAATTGAGAATTGCTAAGAGGCATGCAGAGGCCAGAAAGCAGCCTAAGATGTACCCCCCTTCACACAACAAAGCTCCACCTCCTGACACTGAGGAAATGCTCCCTGGGGAGGCAGCGGGGCTGCACCCCCTTTCTTCAGGCAGGCTGGGGCCTCGGGCTCCACTGTCTTAAGGGACTGTTAGGGCTCTAGCTGCTGCCCCCACCTCCCCAGTGGAACTTGGTTAGACTCAGAGCTTATAACTCTGAATCAAGCATCTAAGTCTTTTCTGGTGATTCTCCAAATGTCCAAACAGTATTCCTGTAGGAGAACTTGACCATCAGTATCCCATGGTGTTCAGGGCTCACCTAGAGCCACTCCCCACTTTTCTTATTTCACCTTGCCAGAAGCAGCTGGATTTGGTTGAAGTGGAGGATGGGCTCCATGCTGTGCACCCCCCAAGGCACCCTGTGCTTGATCTCATCACCTCACTGCGATTCCATGATGCTGGGAGACTGGGCACATAATCCAGTTGTGGCCAATGAGATGCAGGGCAAGTCTGCTGATGGGGCTTCCGGGAAAGACTTTTTTCTGCTAACAAGACAAAGGCAAGTCAGGAAACAGCCTTTCTGCACCTCCAACTCCTTCCCTCCCGAAGAACACCTTTGTGTGCTGATGTGACACTGGTGACTTGGCCGTGTCCTGTGATCATGAGTGGCAGGCCTGGGATTGTGGAGTGGGGCCCCAGGGAGCCACTGAGCACCTGCACCTAGCCTGGGCCAGCCAAGGTCCAGACCCCTGGCCTCGTGGGATAATGACCTCTCGTCTCCGCTCCGTCAGGTGTTCTGTGGCTTGTGGTCAGAAGTGTTCCTGATTGCCACAAGCTTCTCCAGGTGGGACGAGACCACACAGCTCTGTCATCTGGAATCATGGCCCCAGGCTGCTTGGCTTCCTGCCCTAGCATGCCCACCGGGGGAATCCTCTGAAGTGCACTTAAACAAGCAGAGACGCGGACCTGCTTTCTCCCGGAGCTCCTGGGCTGCACTGGGCGCCTCTGCCGGCAAGCCCTCCTCATGTGAGGAGAGAATCCAGTTTGCTCACATTATGGAGGAAGTGGCACTGGAGAGATAGGCATCGGCGCTGCTCCCATAAGAGATGCGGGGGCGGAGGGGCCCTGAGCTCCCTCCACCACACACACACACACACACACACACACACACACACACACACCCCACCCGTGAAGAGCAGGGGATGATGTCAAGCTTATTGAGATATAATTCACACACAATACAACTCACCCATTTAAATGCACAATTCAGTGTTTTTTAGTTCATTCGGAGATGTATGGCACCATTACGAGTCAATTTTAGACAATTTTCGTCACTTGAGAAGAAACTCTGTGCCCTTTAGTGGTAGGTCCTCTACTCTCCACTGCCCCTCCCTCTCCCAGCCCTAAGCAACCATGAATCCTCTGTCTCCACAGATTACCTCATTCTGGACATCTCAGAAAACAGAATCATACAATGTATCGCCTTTGTGGCTGGTTTCTCTCACTCAGCATCATGTTTTCAAGGTTCATCTATGTTGGAGTATCAGTACTTCATTTCTTTTTATGGCCCCAAACTATTCCATGACATAGCTACCCAGCCTTGTTATTTTGGGTAGTTACATTCTATAAAGTCACCATGATCATCAAATTAGCAAACCTCACACCATTGCTGCTGGGGGGATACGGGGTTAGGTTTCTGCAAGCCACTGGTCACATCTTCATCAATCAATCAGTACACAACCTCGTCTTATTTGTGTTTCTGCCCAAAGACACTTTATTTAATAATGTGTATTATTGGTTCATTAACATTGAACTCACGGCCAACTCACGAGTAAATGAGGGGAGGAGAGGAAGTGTTGTTGAGAGAACTCAAAGCACAGACACAACTGTATCACCCCAAAGTCGGCCGTGATGAGGAGGACCAAGGGCCCTGGTGGAACTTTCAGGACTAAAACCAGGTAGTCTGGTCAATTCACCCCACCTCCCTCCCTCCTGTGCATCGCAGGTTTTACTCCTAGCCTTTGGAATGACACAAACAGAGATGATCCTCTCTTTTCACAAGAAGACCCCTCCATCGTTTGAAGACACATCCTGGGTCCTCCTAAGTCTTTTCAGATTTGACATCCTCGGATTCTTAGAGCTGCTTCTTCTTCTTCTTCTTCTTCTTCTTCTTCTTCTTCTTCTTCTTCTTCTTCTTCAGATTTATTTGTTCTTAGAGCTTCTTCTTCTTCTTCTTCTTCTTCTTCTTCTTCTTCTTCTTCTTCTAAGTCTTTTCAGATTTGACATCCTCGGATTCTTAGAGCTGCTTCTTCTTCTTCTTCTTCTTCTTCTTCTTCTTCTTCTTCTTCTTCAGATTTATTTGTTCTTAGAGCTGCTTCTTCTTCTTCTTCTTCTTCTTCTTCTTCTTCTTCAGATTTATTTGTTTATTTTAGAGAGAGAGAAAAAAAGAGAGCACGGGTGAGGAGGGGCAGAGGGAGAGGGAAGATCATCTCAAACAGACTCCCCTCTAAGAGTGGAGCCGGACGTGGGGCTTGATCCCACAGCCGGAGAGCATGACCCGAGCTAAAATCGGGAGTTGGACATCCAACCCACTGAGCCACCCAGATGGTCCACCTTGGATACTCTTCACACTGTGCACCGTAGCAGAGGTTGCGGCCAATGACGGAGCTTCTCTTCTTCTGGTCTCGTGACCAGACTGCATGCCCCACCCTCTCTTGAAGGTCGCTGCGGCCATGGGATACATGGAGCGGAAGGCATGTGGTCATTTCCACACCTGGCCGGTACCTACCTTCACAGGGTCCCTGCTCTTCACGCAGGGAGGCACTCTGCACTGTTGCTAGAGGAAGACTGACCCCGACTGGGGAACATCCGTTAGGTGATCAAGTACTAAGCTGTTGTCATCACTAATATCACTTTGATCCACATGCTTTCAGGAGAGAGAGCGTGTGCATGTAGGAGAGGGGCAAAGGAAGAGGGAGAGAATCTGAGGCAGACTCCGTGCTAAGTGCAGAGCCCAACATGGGGCTCGATCTCACGACCCTGAGACTGTGACCTGAATCAAAACCAAAAGTCAGACGCTTACTCAACTGGGCCACCCAGCCCCTGCAGTTCTGCACACATTCCTGCCTGTATACACTCCTTTTACAGTGACACCCCAAAGTGGCACGGGGATGGTTTGTCTGTGCAGGGCGAAGGCTCATGTTCCCCCTCTCCAATCACCCAGATCTAGGGACACAGGGTGAGATGACATAAGCTTTTCTGGGAGGCGAGCCCACCCTGGGGTTGACTTCTAGGTAACTTACTACTGAACAATCCCCAGGTCATTTCCTCTGCGTACCATGGAGAGACTGTCTTTTGCTCATTCTGTGCAGCTGGGGACTTGGGGACACAACAACCAGCCTCACCCAACACCATGACTCAGTGAGCCATTCAGATCCAATTCTGCCCACTGGTGCATTTCCTCCTCCCCCCAGGGCCCCCCCTCCTTGTTACTCACCACCAGGACAGCTGTGAAAATAGCCACCACCCGGATGGTAAATTCTAGATGCTTTGCGAGTCTCGACTCTTAACACTCTCAATAATTCCAAAGGCAAAATGATTATGATCCCCATTATATAGCTGAGTAAACTGAGGCCCAGAGGAGTTAAATAACCTGCCCCACCCAGGATAATTAGCAGGTAGCAGAGCTGGACTTCATTTGTCCCAGCAGTCTGGTGCCAGCCCAGATTCTTAACTCCTAGGCTAGTATGTTTCCTATGCCCTGGTCCTGTCTGAATCCAAGTGTTACACACGTACAGAACAAGGAAGTGCCAAGAAGAGCGGGGGCCCTCCCCTGCCCCTCCATCTGCTTCGGGGGCACCTTCTAGGGGCAGTTTTTCAACTAGTTGCTCAGCCTTGAAGTGACGGTCGCCTCCAGCCTGTGTGTCTTACCACAGGGATTTGAAGAGACGAGAATCTGTGCCCAGAAAAAAAAGAAGAATGGACTCAGAGTTCCGCAAGTTTGAGGCTCCCTGAGCACAGCAGCCCAGAATTCTGAAGAGGTTTCTGACGGAACTCAAGAGTGTGGCCTTGAAGAGGCAGGAAAGAGCGAGCTTGCCTTCCCGGGACCAGGGGCATTGAAAGCGGCCGGACTGGGAGCTACAGAGCTAGAACAGGTGCTCTGAGAGCCTCGCCATTATGCCGAGGGAGTCTAACTGGGAAGAAGTATTGAGAGTGCGTGCTCATAATTTATCCACGGTGTACAGTGAGGACTCGGAAATGATTGCCCCCGTCGAAGGACCGGCCTTACTCTCTAAATCACTTACTGAGGGTGTTCTGCGCTGAGCACCTGCTCGGCCGAGCTGCACAGAGCGATCGTTTCCCAGCTTTATGCAAAGTAATGGGCCAAGCGTTATACAAAGAAGTACAATCCACAAGCTTGACCCTTGTCGAAATTATTTTCTTATCGCTGTATGGCTTGAGTGCTGCAGAAAGATGAAAGGAAATTGAGAACCTGCTTCCCCAGTGGCGACAGCAGAGGTCGCTGGTGGCGGGATGGTGAGCCGGTTACGCAGCCTGCCCCCAGCCCGCCAGCCACGCGCTACTCATGTGGGTTCCAACCAGGGGTAAGGACGGCCTTCAGCAAGCAAAGGCTGAGACTGGGATTCAAAGTGTTTCCAGAACCGGAATGCCCAGCTTATCGCGGGTCAGCTTATCTCGACCTATCCAGCCAGCCGCGAGGCAACCGTGGGCCAGGGGCCTGGCAGGAGGGGCAGGGAATTGACCTCAGGGAGGGGCGGTGAGTGACAGAGTCTCTGCCTGGTCAAGGACGGGTTTCACTTCAGTAACTGATCGCTTGCAAAGAACAGCAAATCCTGCTAAAGAGCCTGGAATTTCAGCTGATTCCCTTTGCATGTTCTGTCCTGGAGTCTGAAGATGTCAGCAGGGCTGCTCTCTTCTGAGGGCTGTGGGGGAAACCTATTCCAGGCCTTTCTCCTGCGCTGCTGGACGCCTGCTTCTGTCCACATCACGGTCTCACCGTGTATGTGTCTGGGCCCAGACTTCCCTTCTTTATAAGGACCCCCTTCCTCCTGAACTCATCTTCATGCCATCACCTCTTTAATGACCCCATCTCCAAATGTCACATTTTGGGGTACAAGGGGTTAGGACTTCAACATATGAATTTTGGGGTGACAAAATTCAACCCCTAATACCCTTTTTCCCACCTCAACATTCTCTTAACTTTTTTTTCTTGGCTTGCTTTACTTTATTTAAAGTGTTAGTACCTGCAATCATTTCATTTATGTGTTTGGGAAGTATCTCTCCCACTTGAATGGAATGTCCCTGGGTACAGGGGAATTTCCCCCCCGGGGGGCCTGGCACATTTGCACAGTTAAGTGAGTGTGGCTCTCACCCGTGCCTCTCGGTGGCCCACTCCCCCTTCTAGTGACTGCAGCTACATCCCCAACCCAGGTAGCCCCAGCGACCTAAGGCTCCAGGAAAACCGCTGGGGCCAGAGAGGAGAGGCCTGAACCTGCCCCAGAAAGCCTAGGAGGCAAGGGAGGGATGACGGCCTTTCTCTTACCTCGTTATCACCTCATTATTTCTCAGCTCTTGGCCCCCTGCCAGAAATAACAAGATGAAAAGTCTATCACACAGCTCATTTTAATCCAAAATTCTCTGTGATGTCTTATTTTGATGATTATTTTCCATAATAATATCATTAATACTTTTGAAGAGTTATCTTCTGTGTTTGCCAACCAACATGCCAGGAGCAGGCAAATGCCAGGAGATAGCCCCTCGGGCCGGGGCCAGCTGCTGGGTAATCAGACTGAGATTAAGGAGCTGCTACTTGATACGCAAGCCTGAGGCTCTCTGTAGCACCAAGGTCTTCCTGGGAGAAATTTCTCCTTCTGTGGAGGAGTCAGGAGCTCAGGAGTGAGCATCCGGGATTCTAACCGGTGCCTCACAGAATTACCATCATCACCACCCTCGTCACCATCACCATCATCACCAACATCATCCATCATCACCACTGCATTTACCAAATGTCTACTTCATACCAGGTCCTCTGTTAGTGCTTTACCCATAAGATCTTCTAGAAATAGCACTCTAAGGCCAACACAATTATTTCATCAGAGGTGATAAACCAGTATAAGTTATGAAAATAATAGAGCACCTAGGATCATCAACACCATGCACGTAGCCAACAACCAAGAACCTCAGTGACACCTGATATGCATGACATTTCCAAGCTCAGGGTCAGCACTTGTCTTGGAGTCACTGTTCTAGGCTGGGCATGGCTGGGAGCCTCCGCTTCTCCCAGCAGAGCTCAGGGATGACTCTACTCCAGGTGTGTGCATGTGAGCCCAGGCTCAAGGCAGAGCAGCTGCTCCGAAGAAGCTTTTTCTCACAGTAATGACAAGAGTGCAAGAAATCAAATGGGCTGGACAAGGTCTCCTCAGAACCATCATGTGTGACTCTCCCCAGATGCCTGCTTGCTTAAGTGAGTCATGTGGGCAAGCATGAAGCCAATGGAGAAGGGACGGCCAGCTCATCATCAGGTGTCACTGAGGACCTTGGTGGTTTGTCATACAGTGAATGTGACAATGCCACCTGACCCCCCAGTTTCCTCTTCCATGCAGTGGAGGCCTCTCAGGCTCCAGCCCCGTACAGTGAAGCCAGGTCAGGGTGAGGGTGTGCAGAAGGGTGCAGGAGGGTGCGGAAGGGAGGGGGGAAGACTGGACAGTGGAGGGGTGTGGAGCAGCCCAGGTGCCATGCGACGGTCTAATAAGAAGATTGCTTATTGCTCTTTCTGTTTCCCTCAACTGCCAACTAGGTGACCTCAGACAAGCTGGTTCATCTTTCTGGGTGTGAGCGTCCATGTGGGTAAAATCAGGGTAATAATGGCCCCGAGGTGGGGGAAAGAATTAGCACATGTAAGTCCCTGTACCATACACCGGGGGCAGGAAACGGCAGTCTCCGGGGTGCAAGAGAAGGACATGGGATTGTCACTAAAGAGCTGGTCGCTAGAGAAGGTCAAGCAAAGAGCACGCAAAGAAGGAGAGGGAAAGGCCCCCATGTGAAAAGGGGCAAAACCAAAGCAGGAATTGACTCCAGAGAGACCTAGGATGTGTTTTCAAAATTTTCAGACTCAGGGAGCAGTGAGGGTGCTTCCAGCAGAGGCTACAGAATATCCCGCCAAAAACTGGCAAAGCCGATGGTGCGATGTGTTACTTCACGCCTGGCATTTGAAGGTAGGGGAACCGCAGCTTGGGCAGGTGGGGGCTCTGGGCCGTACACCCACACCCAATCTCGGGAGGAAGCGCGAGTCTCAGCGTCTCCCCCTGCGGAGCCAGAAAACCGGCACAGGCGGGACCGCAGGCCGGTCTCTAACCAATCACTACCAAGGAGGGGAGCTTGCTCTTAGGCCTGGGCCAATCAGGATGCTGCGCCGGCGCGGGGGCGTGTCAGGAAGGGCATGGGGGAGCCGCCAGGGCGCCCCCGCGCGGCATGAGACAGAGGAACATACTGGGACCAGGGAGAGGTTGTGGGGGCACGCAGCTGGGCTGCGGGGTCCTGGGTGAGCTGCCGGCTGGGGCTCCGGGCACGCAGCGGCTGCGGGCATCGATACAAGTTGACTAGACGGATCCAAAACCCACTGATGCCTCCCAGTAACTGGCATCACGTGGAGCCCAGCACGGAGCACAGGTGAGAGTGGGCCATAGCGCTTAGTGGGAGTACAGGGGGTGCAGGCTGTGGGTCCCAATGGTTGCCCCCGGGCAGGCGAGTCGGGGTTCTGCCAGTCCAGTGGACGGATGGAGAGGTGGCCTTGGGACCACAGCTTCCCACGACTGTCTGGACCGCGGGGTCATCGGGCGTTGGCACAGGGAAGCCAAGAATGATTGGGGAATTCCGTGCACCTTCTACGCACCGCTTCTGTTGTCCACACTGGAAAGCAAGGCCCCACGGGAGGGCTGGATTTCCTTGACACCAAGTTCTTGGGCCCTGAGCATGAGTGGAGATGTGGCTCATGCGGCTGCCCACCCCCTGGATGTGAAAGTAAGATGATAGCAGAGACCATGGGCCCCAATATTCTCATCCCAGAGCCATGGCTCTCGGTCCCCAGCTGGCGTTTATTCCCAGGTAGGGGGAAGAAGTTGGGGATGGAGAGACTGGGCATCAGAGATGGGCCCAGGGAAAGGCAGATCTCACACCTGGAGCCTTTGGGGTCCCAGCTGGCAGGGAACCCCAGGACGGTCGGTTCATCTATAAACCGAGTAGGACATCCTCAGTATGTGCCCCTGTCACCTGTCACAGACACCCACAGCCAGGTGCCAATGTCCAAAAATGCCGGAGGCAGCAGATCTGCCCTGGTGTCCCCATTGTCCTCCCTGCCCCTTCTCCCTAAATACCAGTCACCTTCTAAGGGCATCTCCAGCAACTAAGCTCCCATGTGTCCAGCCCAGGTAGTCTTCATTAAGGGGTGTGTGGTGCTCTGACTCCTCTTCTCCTCTCAGCCTATGGTCTGTGGCTCACACTTGTGACTGGATCCCATCAGAGCTTAGTCTCTCAACGTCCAAATGCCCAACTCTTGCTTTCAGGACAGCTGTCTCTGTGATGAGATTCAAGAACCTGTTTTCATCTGGAAAACCAAGAACTTGACACTCTCCACCCTCTCCCCGTGCCTCTGCGTTCTTTTCATTTTCTGGGCAGGGCGTGCTGCTGAGTTCACGGGAACAGGGGGATGACTTGACACAAGAAGGGAATATGCATGAAAGGAACCTCAGTCAGTGAAACTGAAGTTTATCCCATCACCAGAATGTGGTTAAGTTACGGATTTCTTCTTGATTTGAGATGAGTGGCCAGTCGGAGTCTGGGACCAGTCTGATAAAGGGTTTGTGTGTGAGCAAGGAAAAATCACTTGGCTGAGAGCCAGGTAGGAGAGCAGAGTCTCCCCCCCCCCCCATCGGTCTGGGGGCCGATGCTACCTCCAGGCCTCAGGGCAAGTCTTAGCCTCTCAGAGGCTCAACGTCACCATCTGTCACATGGGGGTAGACCAGATGATTGTTCAGGCATGTTTCAGTTCTGAAGTTCTGTGATGCTAGGATTCTTGCCAAGAATAATGAAGACCAAAAGCGAGATTTCTGACCTTGCTGAACTGACCATCTCTCCTTCTTTCCAGTTTCCAAATCTGATTGTTTCCGTAATTGTTGGGTATTAGGGTAACAATGGACATCGGAGGAATGCTGGACCCTCACGTATGTGTCGGAGTGCGACAGGAAAAAGATCATGGGCTTTGCAGTTAGACCAGCCCAGGATTTATGTTAAGAGGTGTTCAACTGAAGATAACTGATAAATACCTGAGTAACAGTGACTTCAACCATAAAGACATTTACTGCTTACTCAACGACAAGTCTGGCGGTGGGAGGTCCTCGGGTTGGTTTGACAGGCCGGTGGTCACACATTCCAGACTTTCACTTTGCATCTTCAGCTGGTTGGCTCGTGGTTCTTTGAAGGCTGCCCCAGGTCACATACCTGACCTTCCTACAACATGCCCACTGGCAGGAAGGAGAGGTGGAGGAGTCAAAGAGTATTTATACTTTGTTGGGATCTCCTGGCACCCGCTAGTTTGCAGCCATTAGTGGAAGTCAGCTGGGGTGGCCTCTTGGGCTTCTCCGGAATACTTCCGCGTACGTGACCTAGCTGAATCTTCCCGCGCTCCGCTAGCCCGCTCGGGGACTGGCGAACTTAGCCCCGCCCAGCAGTCCGGTCTGAAATCTGCCTAAGGCCTTAGTGATAGCCACGTAATGAGTTCCTATTGGCCCCTGCTTTCCTTCCCTCCCTATATAACTGTGTCTCTGATACAACAAAGGTGAGATTGCTGCGCCTTCACGACTGACTCAACTCCCGGCTCGGTGTGGTTTCTTTCCCGGTTTCAGGGGGGTGGCCGGGCCGTCGACACTTACCATCTCGCTCAGCCCCCGGAGGGTAACAGGCTGGTCCAGTTATCCCTCCCCCGCACCGGTGTTGCGGAGAGAGCAACAATAGTTGAATTGTTCACCCCTTTCTATCAGGGAGAAGCTCTTTCCCAGAAGCCCCTCATCCCACAGCTTTCTGTCCCACCTCATTGGCCAGAATGGGGCCCCTGCTCACTCCCAAACCAACCACTAGCAGAGGGCAGCAGGCTTCTGGTGACCAGCTAAGACCCATTATAATGTTCACAGGATCCGTCACTTGGTTTTTCAAATTTGGGTTTCATTTCAGTGTCCCTGTGGCCTTGAACAGATTGCTCAGCTCGTCTGTGCCCCATTTTCGGCATCTGGGAAATAGGGGGCTGTGGGAAGCACTGAGATAACGTGTGGAAGGTCTCCGGGGCGTTTGAGCATCCACACGGTGCCAGGCACTCAGCAAGCCGTAACTCTTGTGCTTCCCAACGCCACTTTGGACGACAGGGAGGGTAGCCTTGCTGAGCTGCCTTGTCCCTGTTTTCAATCTCAGTAAACTCCTTTTCCACGACAAGACGCGCATGAGCTTGCCAAAGGCAACATGTCGGGCTCCAGTGTTGACCGCGGTGGCCCCCGCTGCTCTAACAGGCGCTGTGCTGTGCGGTACATATTGGTTTTGGACAGCGGCTGCCGCACATGTTGTCTTCCGATTCCTTATGGCAGAGAGTTAGCATCTGGCAGCATGGCCTCTAAGTGCGACGTGCCTCCAGCAAGCACTGTCGCTGGACATGAGCTGGGCTGAGGCTTCTGTGAGGAGAGAGGAAGGGCATCCCCAAGAGAAGCGCTGCTTCCCAGGAGAGGGCACCGGCTGTGGTCGTGGACTTGGTGGGGGTGGCGACACCTCGACCTGCAAGTCAGGCAGGTTCTAGGGCTTCTGTCCCCTCCCCGCCTGCAGCCCACCCATCAGCTCTCTCTACAACCTGCACTCCTCCCGCCATCTCTTCTCGTCTGGTCCTGGCCCCACGTCACATTTTGCCACAACGTGGCCCTTCCCATGGCTTCCACTGCAAGTGGAAGAAAATCCAAGACACCAAGGTCTGACCCTGCCACCTCTCAACGCTGAGCTCGCTCAGGGCCGGCTTCACGGAGCCCCAGCTCGAGCACGCAGGGCGCCGGGCTTGCTTCTTACTCTGCTGTCACTGTCTGGAAATTCTTAATAATTTCTGAGCAGGGGTCTACACTTCCAGGAATTATGTCCGGTCCCCACCACCTGCCACACTCAGCTGTCTTGTCCCTAGAACCCACAAGGGTCCTGGTCCTCCTGAGCCCTGGCAGTTCCGCCAGCACACTGTGTGGTCCCTGGCTTCTCAGCGAGCCAGCCTCAGCGAGGACCCCCACCCACACACCCTGGCTGCCCGCTGTGCGTTTTCCACCCAGCACCCAGCCTCCTGTCAGACCATCTTCTGGGGCTGAGGCCTCAAGGTCCTTCCATGACGCTCGATACTCAGCTTGTCCCGTTTACACCAGGGGCCCCACCAACAGTGCCCTGTGCAGAGGGAGCGCTCCACACATGGGGGTCATTCTGCCCATCACATGTGTTCATCAGAAGCCATGAGCGTAAAACAACGATTTCATTACAGAATCTAGGTTCTGTTTGGAACTTCAAGGAAGCAAATAGGGAATTAAAAAGTGTTGTTCACAGAAATCGTTACTTGTTCTGTGATGACTTGAGACAGGGTCATCTGAAGGACATGATGAGTACAGTTGTCCGTTTGGAGGTACTGGCCCCAGCTTCTGCAGAAATGCTGGGATTGCATACCCTGAGTATTCCGTGAAGACCTCTGATGATTTAAAAAAATTAGGAACTGAAGTGAAGGACAATGCCCACAAGAAGAGCACCTTACACACACACTACACACATGTGCATAAACACACACAGACACACACATATGGACACACACCCCATATACACACATATGTGCACACACATACTACATACACAAACAAGCACACACATGCATGCACAAAGACACATGTACATACACAGAGAAAGCCCCTAGACATGCACGCACACACACGGACATGTACCCCCCTACGTGCACACACACACGGACACATACCCACCTACGTGCATGCACACTGATGTATGCACAGCATGCACACATAATCTAAGGTGGTATGTGTCTCTTCTGAGCATCTGTGAGGTCTCTGCCTGCAGCTGGGTGGTAGACTGAGCCCCAGATTCAGAGTCTGATGGGGCTGTCAGGGCAGTGGCAAGTGGGCTCCGGAGAGGTGCACACCCCTCCCCAGAAGCCCTAGGCTCCAGCCGCCTCTGTCCTGGGGTCCCCCAGCTTAGACTGGGGTGCAGATGACCCAGGGACATCCAGTTTGCTTTAAGTAGCCCAAGGAGCATCTTTGGGAGCCTGGGAAGCTCCATTGCCCATCTCGGGGTTTCAGTTCCTTCTAGGAAAGATCTGGAGTGCATTTTATTTTGCACGGGGTCTGAAGAGGAAGTGGTTGTTCTCCACGGGGTGGGGCTGTGCACTAAGGATCCCACCTTGTTCCACCCGCATTGGGGAGGTTGGAAGTGGAGGGCTCCTTAAAGCCAAACTGTAGGAGGAAAAGGGTTAACCCCTCCCCTCTCTGAGGACACAGTTCCTTCCAGGGCTGAATAGGGCCAGAAAGCAGGAGGCCCAGAGGCTTTGCAGACAAAGTGCAAGGCCCCTGTGAGGGGGTGGGGAGGGGAGGGCAAGTCTCCAGAGAGGGGATCGGGCCCAAACTGCAGTTTCTGAAGAGGGTGAGGCTGTGGTTGAAGATTGTTCTAGCTTAACCGGAACCACAGCTTGCCTGGTGAACTGGGTCGGCTCACGGTTGAAACTCGGAGTGTAAAGTACTTCAGACTTGTTTGTTTGTTCATTCATGCTCTGACTTGTTTTTAGGAAAGAATCTGTTGGGGCGCCAGCCTGGCTTAAGCTTTGAATTTTTGATCTCAGCTCAGGTCATGATCTCAGGGTCCTGAGTTCAAACCCTGCCTTGAGCTCCACACTGGGCATGGAGTCTGCTTTAAAAATAAAAAAAGAAAACGAAAAAAGAATTTGCAGTAGGATATAAGAAAACAAAACATAAAATTTATAAGTAGTTAAAGACCCAGAAGAGTGATTAAAAAAAACAACTCCACCTCAAGACGGGGATAAAATTGGAAAACAGATGTGCAAGCCACCGAGGTCAGCCTAAGGAGCATGGTGGTCAGTGGTCGTGCTCAGTGGTTTCGCTATTCCTGCTCCTGCGGGTGTCTTTCCAGGTCGGAAGTCCCGTTTTTAGTCTGTTCTCACGGGGAACCTTACTCTTGCTCTCTCCCTGTCTGCCCTCATTTTCCTCGCCCTTCTCTGGGTTTATTTTCAGCCACCTCTTCTGACGGAAGCTGCAGAGGCTGCACAAAGGAGACCAGACTCATGCCCTTTGGCTCCTCCCCCACCCCGCCCGTGGCCTTGGCCGGAGTGGGCAGCCAGGTGTGCAAGCCGGTGGGGAAGGAGACCCGCACCTTGAAGCGGCCGGCGCGGGACCGAGCTCTGGCTTCTCCTTCAGAGCTCGGGGACCGCTCTGACCTCCCTCGTTACTCCTGGCTCGTTTATAATCAGCTTTTCCATTATCTTGCAGCGAAGCCCTCCCAGAATCACATTAATTGCCTATAACTACAGCTGGGTGGTTCATTTATTCTTTCTAATTTGGAAGATCCAAATGGTTTAACCCCTATTTTTATTTTAAAAGCTTTAGGGGTTTTGTAAACTTCGGAGGCCCTCGAGCCAAAGTGGCAGACACCCGCCCACGTAAGTCCAAGCACATGTGCACCGTCCCACGCACCGCAGCACACGTCGTGACACACGGGCAGCACACCTGTTGGGTAAGGAGGGGGGAGGCGGACCACGTGATCTGAGCGCGTGCTATGTCAGCGCCCTGGCGCCATCATGCCCACACGGAGGAGGACGGGGACAAGGTCAACACCACCTCCGCCTTCATCCCCGCCCCCACCCCCGTCATCACCGCATCACCAAAACGACCACCACCACCACCCCGGCCGCCTCCACGCCCCCATCTCCACCACTCACCCCGGTGCCTGAAATTCTACCATCACAGTTTTATTCCTTTGCCTACATCCTTGCTTTCTTTGGCCATTCTCTCTGAAGCCATTACCTTGGTGTCAAGCAATGAGACTCAGACCTGCTTTTCTCCATGACTGATTGTCCCTAGGAGAAGAGCCAGGAGCCCACGGGGGCCTCTCCAAATCCAGGAGAGTTGGAATGAGTCTGTGCACAGGCGCGCATGCGCGGGCGCGCACGTGCTTGTCTTATCCGTTAAATCATGAACAAAGAAATTTGAAAAAAGGCAAGGTCTACTGACCCCTCTCCAACGAGGTCAGAGCTTTTACTGTTTACCTATCCGTATCTCAGAGCAGATGGTAACTTTCTGTCTTCGGCAGATCATAAAAAAACTGGATTATACTGAAGATCAGTGGGTCCTGTTACAACCGAGACTGCGGAGCCTCCCTCACCCAGCGTTTCCCGTTCAGTAGATCCAGGGGCCGCCTCCATGATCTGCATTTCTAACTGGTTCTCAGGGGTTCCAGCTGCTGGCTCCGGATCCACACTTGAGAATCAGTACAGTTAAAACACACCCATGTTCCCACGGCTCCCACGGGCACACCCATACCACAAACACATGCAGAAACACTTGCAGAATGGAGCAATCCTTTTTTATGTCAAAATGCCTGTCAAAATAGAGCTTGGAATGTGAAGAAATAAAAATACAACAAACTGGTGAGGTAGACAGTAAAATCACTTTAGCCAGCTGAGGAGGAGTGTTCTAATACTGGCCCAGAGATGTGAATCTGGGGCTTTCACTGAAAATATCAAGGTTTGAGGTTAAAGGAAGCAGAGCTGCCAAAGATGGGGGATGGAACATTCTAGAACAGTTGGGACGTGAAGGCCAAACTGACGGGCTGACCCGGCAGTGGGCGGGGGTGGGGCCAAAGACAGGGAGGGATTCCTGCCTGAGTGGGGGGCTTGGACGAATGAGCTCCGAGGGCGCAGACCAGGATGGTCACACTACAGCAATATACTGAGGCGGCCACCACCCGCATTCAGGCACAACCAGCGCCTCGGGGTTGGTGGGGGTGGACGGCAGGCAACTGAGTCAGCAGCCGCCCTGGGGCCTCCTCGGCCTGGACTCCGAGCCGCCCTGGGCTGTTGCCAATATTTAAAAAGATGGCTCTGCTCCTGCTGTCTGCTTTAAAGTGCTTTCCTGGCTAAAGGGCAAATATGCAGAAGTCTGCAACTCCAGGGAAGAACAGGCCGCTTAAAGTCATATGTAACTGTGTGTTCTTTTT
>PITA01027911.1:0-20187 GCA_004023965.1 Spilogale gracilis | reverse complement strand
GGGGAAGGGAGCAGGGAGCCTGATGTGGGGCTGGATCCCAGGACCCTGGGATCATGACCTGAGCCAAAGGCAGTCACTTAACCCACGGAGCCACCCAGGCAGCCTGTTTTCTGTTTTTGAATAGTGGTCATCCTAATGGGTGTGAGGCAGAATCTAATATGGGTTTGATTTTCATTTCTCTGAGATTAGTCATGTAGAGGATTAGTCATTATTATTATCAGTCAGTGCTTATTTTACTTTATCAATATATTCATTTCTCTGCTTACATGTCTTTTCATCTCCCCATTCCTTTCTTGTGAATTTAATTGCCTTCTTCCTGAAATATACCCTTTAGCAGCTCTTTCGACAATGATATATCTATATCAGCCCTTTTAGTGTAAAGAATGTCTTTAATTTTCTCAGGTTCTTTTTTGGTAGCTTTTCATTTTGATATAATTTCAGAAGACTAGTACAGGGGCGCCTGGGTGGCTCAGTTGGTTAAGCGACTGCCTTCGGCTCAGGTCATGATCCTGGAGACCTGGGATCGAGCCCCACATCGGGCTCCCTGCTCGTTGGGAAGCCTGCTTCTCCCTCTCTCAGTCCCCCTGCTTGTGTCCCTTCTCTGGCTGTGTTTCTCTCTGTCAAATAGACAAAATCTTAAAAAAAGAAGAAGACTAGTACAAGGAAATCCTGTGTATCTTTCAGTCAGATTCACCATTTCTTAGCATTTTTCCAAAGCATCTGAGAGTAAGTTGAGACACATTTGAGGTATATTTAGGTTTATTTGTTTCTGTTTGTATTCAGTTTTGGAATTTCCTCCCCTCATCCTTGTTGATTTAGTTGTATTTTTGAGCATGTAAAACATTAAAGTGGTTCTAAACATCTAAAGGATGCAAAAAACGTGTGCTTAGAGAAACACCCCCTCCCCCATCACCTCTTGTGCTCCGTTCCTCACCGGCTCCCTCTAGGTGACCAGTCTCACTGATTTCTGGTTATCCTTCCTGCGTTTCTTTTTATAGAAATAAGCAGATGGATATATAATTTCTTCCATTCCTTTTTGCAGGAAAGGTAGCATACTATTTATATTTTTATTAGTTTGTTAGGGCTGTCATAACAAAACACCGCCCTGGGTAGCTTAAAAACATAAATTTATTCCCTCACTGTTTTGAAGGCTAGAAGTCCATGATCAAGGTATCAGGAGGGTTGGTTTCTCCTGAAGCCTCTCTCCTTAGTTTGCAGAGGGCCGTCTTCCCTGTGTGTTTTCACATCGTTGTCCCTCTGTGCGTGACTGTGTCCTTAATCTCCTCCTCTTGTTGAGGACCCCATCCGATTGGATAAGACCACCCTAATGACCTCATTTTAACTTAATCACTTCTTGAAAGATCCTGTCTCCAAATACAGTCACAGTCTGAGGTACATAGACTTCAACAGATGAATTATTGGGGGGTGGGGGACACAACTCAGTCCATAACATTACTCTTTTGTATTTTGCTTTTCTTGCTTAATAGTATATGCTGGAAATCACTTTATGTTAGTTTATGCAGATTATTATCAATCATTTTACTTTCACAACTGAATAATACCCCATGATGTATATGTATTAGAGATTATTCATTAAATTTCGTTTGTGTGGTCTCCAGTGTCCTGCTGTTATTTACAAGGCTGCATCAGATAACCGCATACATAGGTATTTTTCTGCTCTTGTGATGTATCTTCAGAATCAATTCCTGCAAGTAGGATCATGCTGTTTGTTAGACACTACTAATTTCCCAGTTTGCCCTCATTCATTGGAAGTTTGCTGGGCCTTATTTTTCTACCTATGATATCTCTTAACATTTTTATCCTTTCTCTTTTTAAAATTTCTCTGATGAGGGGTCAATTGGGCCTCCAACTCTTGGTTTCAGCTCTTCGGGGTCCTGAGATTGAGCCCTACATGGGGCTCCATGCTCATCAGGGAGTCTGCTTCAGGATTCTTTGTCTCCCTTTCTCTCTGTCCCTTCCCCTGCTCACGCTTTCTTTCTTTCTCCAAAATATAAATAAATAAAGAAATCTCTCTGGGGTCTTCTGGGTGATTTCCTAGATTTATCTTCCAAATTAATAACTCTCCTCAGCAGGGTCGAATCTTCTGTTTGATTCATCCATTGACTCTTTAATACACGTAACTGTTTTATATTTTTAGAATTTCTCCTTTGTTCCAAATCCCTCCCTTTCTTCCTCATTTTGTTCCCTCCTTTCATTATGGTTTCTCTTCCTTCATTTTCTGAATTATCTAAAATATATTGATTTCGTGATCTCTTTCCTTTTGTTTTAGTAACATGACATCTGGGATGTCAGTTCTCCTGTGCTTGGCTTTGTACCTTGTCCCTGGTATGGATCGTTCTTTATTATTGTGATCTTCTCTTCAACCCCGGGTTGTAAAAGAGTTCCAACAGAGAGGTTTCAGGGAAACTTTGGGAGTTCCAGGAGTCCTAGATCAGCTTCCATCTTAATTTCTTGACTTGGATTTTTATATCATAAAGGACTGCACATCTGGACTCCAAACCCTGGTGAAGCACAAGCCTGGATTTTTAAGTGATCTTGGATAACCTTTTCTCCTCCCCATGAACCTGGGCAGATAGCAGAGCCCATGACAGCTCCTCCAGGTGACAGGAATGTTCTCGAGTCAGTGCTGCTCTTGGGGGCTTCAGGCTCTGACCTGGTACTCTGCTCTAGTTCTTCATCTCAAGTGGGCCAAGAACATGTAAGCGTTTAAAGCCAAGTCTCCAGCTCCTGAGGTCCATCTCTGGGCCCTGGACCCCTGCAAATCGCTCCATCTTTTTTTTTTTTTTAAGATTTTATTTATTTGACAGAGAAACACAGCCAGAGAGGGGACACAAGCAGGGGGAGTGAGAGAGGGAGAAGCAGGCTTCCCGCCGGGCAGGGAACCCGATGCGGGACTCGATCCCAGGTCTCCGGGACCTTGACCCGAGCTGAAGGCAGTCGCCCAACCAACTGAGCCACCCAGGCGCCCCAAATTGCTCCATCTTTAGCATCTGCTTGCTCTTCTGGCTTTGAATTCCCTCTGTTTCTGCCTATATTTTTTCCCCTAATGTCTGCCTGTGTTCACAGCAAGGTGGAAGAGCATGACTTTCATCAGCTTTATCTGCTGTATTGCCACAAGTCAGAATGATGGGCGGGGTCATGTGTCCCTTCCTGTTTGCCATCAGGACCATCCCAGACACTTGGAGGAGTTGCATGTAACTTTAGGGCGTTGGAAATGAGTGCTTGGACCATAGCAGGAGAGCTGGAGCCCTGACTGTGGGAGAAATGGTGTGATGTGAAGGAAGGACCATTCACCTGGGAGTCATCAGGGAAGAGAGCATTGCATTTAAGGAAAGTTCTTTTTTTTTTTTTTTTTTTTTTTTTAAAGATTTTATTTATTTGACAGAGAGAAACACAGCTAGAGAGGGAACACAAGCAGGGGGAGTGAGAGAGGGAGAAGCAGGCTTCCCGCCCAGCAGGAAGCCCGATGTGGGGCTCGATCCCGGGTCTCCGGGATCATGACCTGAGCCGAAGGCAGTGGCTTAACCAACTGAGCCACCCAGGCGCCGCCATTTAAGGAAAGTTCTAATGACTTACAGTGTACGTCCAGACAAGTACGCAGATCCTGAGTGTGCAGCTTTATGGATCATCACAAAAGGACCACACCTATGTGATCAGCCCCCATATTAAGATGCAGAACATGATCAGCACCACCAAAAATCCTTCTCATTCTCCTTTCCAGACACTGCTCCCTCAAGGGGAATCATTTTCTTGATTTATAACCCCATATATTGATTTGCATCCTGTGAACCTTATATAAATAGTCATTCAGTAGGTCATATTTTGTGTCTGGCTGTTTGCCCTTAACATTCTGCTTCTGAGATTCATCTAGATGATTGCATGTAGTGAAGTTTGTTCATTGTGTTTTTGTCTCGTGTTCCATTCATGTACCCTTTCTAATGTTGCTGGGCCTTGGGTTAGTTCTGCTTCAGGCTCTGGGACAGAGGCTACTATGGATGTTCTCAGACACATATTTTGGTGAGCATATGGACACCGTTCTCATGGGTGGCACTGTGGGGGCACGGTCTCCACATCTATTCCCCTTGAACGGATGCTGTCCGACGACTTCCCAAGGTGCACCAAGTTCTCCCGCCTCCAGCAGCACATGACATGTCTGGTTCTTCCCTGTCTCTGTCAACACTTCCCACTGGCTTCTTCATTTTAACTGTTTTCAAGGTGTATGGTGGAGTCGTATCACTGTGTGGTTATAGTTAACATTTTCCTGATGATTCATGAAGTTGAGCACCTTTTCATATGTGCTTTGGCTAATTGGATCCAGTTGGGTTATCTTGACTTTTTTTTTTATTGATTTCTATGAATTATTTCTATATCCTGGATATGAGATATCTGTTAAGTGTGTGTGTGTGTGTGTGTGTACATACATATATATTTCATAAATATCTGCTGCTCTGCAGTGGGCTACGCTTTACCTGTCTTAATGGTACCTGCTGATAAATTCAAGTCCTCAATTTTTAAAAAATTGACCATAAAATAGTTCAACTTACCAATTTTTTCCTTCTTGGCTAATGTTTTCGGGTCCATTTGAGAAATCTTTGCCCACTTGGACGTCATGAAGATAGTTTTCTTTTCTTTTTTTCTTTTCTTAAAGATTTATTTTACAGAAAGACAGAGAGAGCACACACAGGGGCGAGAGACAGAGGGAGACAGAAGGAGAAATCCAAGTAGACTGCGCTGAGCACGGAGCGCTGCGCGGTACTGGATCTCCCAATCCTGAGATCATGACCTGAGTCGAAGCCAAGAGTTGGACGCTCAACTGAGTGTATCCCTCAGGCTCCCCTAAAGATAGCTTTCTATGCTTACTTCTAAAAGCTTTAGATCTGGCGTTCATCTGGAATTGTGGTGTGAATTTTTTTATTCTTTCACAGTGGGATATCCAATTGTCCCGGCACCTGTGACTGAATAAGTACTTCTCTTTTAATCCTTGCATTAAGTGCATGGTGTTAGGACCAAAGCCCACATTTTCAGAGGGGGAAACTGAGGCTTAGAGAGGTACAGTATTGTGCTAAATGTCACAGAGCTGATGAATGGCAGAACCTGGATTTGAACCCAGATCTGTTTGATTCCAACTTCAGGGTTTTCTGCCCAGAGCACTGACACTCAGTTCCCATCTACAAAGTAAATGGCATGAAATATATAGTCATCAGATGCTGCCCGAGTGGACATTGTGGGTCTGTGGGCTTAAGCCATGCAGACATCTTGACCCAGAAAATGAGGGGTCTGCACAGATGGGGGATCACAGGTCGGTGGCATGTCTGTGGTAGGAATCCATTTCCTTTGTGATCAGGGAGCCTGCTGGGTGCCATGCCTGCTGCTCAGGCAGATACAGGTGTGTTCCCGTCCCTATACACCCACGTACACCTGTGCACCTGGAGATGGTACGAACTCTCTCAGGAATAGGGTTTTCCTAGCTTTGCATGGCTATTCCCAGGTACCAGTTTCCTCCCAGATTCAGAACCGAGTCGGCTTTCTGTCCAGCCCGTGAGTGCCAAGGCTCGAGTTTGTACCTGGCCCTTGCCACAGTGACAAGGAGCTTGAGTCCCCTTGGTGGCCTTTAGGTTGCGATGATACTGGAAAGGAGATGGGAATGTCAGGGCCCCACGTGGTCTGATGAGATGCCTGGGCCTAGCAGGCAGCCCGGGCTCAAAGCTCTAAGTCAGGACACTCAAGAGAAAGCTCAGTGACTAGGACAGGTGCATTGCTGGATTTGGAGGCCAGGAACTGGGGTCAGTGACTTCCTGGTTACAGAAGGGAGAAGGCTGCTGGAGAGGAGCCGGGGGTGGGGAGCAGCCGCAGGGCCAGCAAAGGGTCTCTTCCCTGATAGGAATAGGTCGGTGGCCTGCCTGGGTTTCTGCCATTCACTGAGTTCCTGCCCGGTCCCTGCCTCTTGTTCTTGGTTTTTAAATTACATAATCATAAATACACAAGGTCAGGAAAATCTAAACAGTGCAAGAGAGTGTCAGATGAGAACAAAATCTGTCTGTATCCCTCCTCCTGTCCGTGGCCCTGCTTCCAGGGGTTGCCATCTTAACCATGTCTGTTTTAGCTCCTCTGGCCACCAGTGCCACCATAAGTGCACTCAGATAGCTTTCTTGACTCCCCAGCTTTGGACTGTACCTCTGCGATGATGGGCAAGAGTTGCGCATGTTCCTGCCCCCCCCCCCGACCCCTTCTGGGTTTGGTGTGCATCTTTGGTCTGTTGCAGGCCTGACCTTGCAGCTCATTCATCCCTTGCCCTGTACACTTGATCCTCAGGCCCGACGGGCAGACTTGCGTAGGCCTTCACACACTACACACCCACTTCCCAGACTTGTTACCCAGGAGTGTATCTGTCCCCAGGCTCAACGGTGGGTATCCCCGGGCAGGCCCCACACCCTTCTGTGAGAGGCCCATGGAGGAAGGAGCATCTGGGTGCCTGGTGGATGCATGTCTCGGGGTTCCCACAGTTCCACCCAAAGGCCGAGCTCAGAGCCTCTCGATGGTCCCCAGAGCTACAAGAGCAGCCCTCCTCTGGAACAATAGCCAGGTGGCCTTTCCCAGTGTTTGGCCACTGGGAGGTTGGAGGTTGGAGCACAGGCTAGACCTGGAGGCAGGGAGTCAGGAGAACCCCCTCCCTCACTGGCTTGGGGCCTTTCTTTCCTTCTTTTCCATAGGAGGTGTTCCGGCAGCACCGAGGGCTACAGCTTCTAGCCCTGGTGGAGGAGGTGTTGCCCCGGCACGGAAGTGGCCGCCACGGGGACTGGCACATCTCCCTGAGCAAGCCCAGCGAGAAGGAGCAGCACCTTCTAATGACCTTGGTGGGCGAGCAGGGTGAGCGGGGGCAGCGTAGGGAAGGGGGGCCCAGGAAGGCAGCATTAAGCCAGCACCACTTCCCGAGGGCCATGGCAGGTCTGCAGAACCACAGGAAAGCATGCGGACAGGGCTTTGACCTTGGATCCTAGGGTAGCTAGAAGAGGCAGCTGCAGTTGAACTGGAGTCCTGGAGAAGAGGAGGAGGGAGTAGATGTCGGGACCAGGAAGGGAAGGGGCGCGGCAGCACCGGGAGGCAATGGCCACCTAGCACGGAGTGTGGGCTGCGGAGGGGGTGTGCTCAGAATGCAGCAGTGGGGAAGTGACTGCCATGTGTCCCACCTGTCACATGGCGCCCATTCACTCACTCCTTTGCAATAAGGCAGCTGGCAGAAAGCAAGCCTAAGAAAGAGGGGGAGCACACACACCATGGGGTCTGCGTGTGTTCAGGAGCAGGGAAGCAAGCCTCTAGAAGCCCGGGGAGCTGGGGGCGCCCCAGTGGCCAAGGCTGTGCTGATGATGGTGTCTCCCCCCAGGGGTCGTGCCCACTCAAGATGTCCTTTCCATGCTGGGTGACATCCGCAGGAGTCTGGTGGAGGTAAGAAGGCAGGGACTTACTCCCTTCTCATTCCTTACTTGTCTGGGAGCAGGGATGCCTTCCCTGAGGGTAGGAGATAGCTTGCATGGTGGTGCAAAGGAGGAGAAGTCAGACTCTTGGTCTGCACAGCTCCTCCTTCCCGTCCTCCTAAGACACAGTTCCCCTGGGAGAGATGGAGTGCGTGTGAGTAGGAATGCGTGTGCACCAACGCACAGTTTGCAAGAGGGCCCGGAGGCGGTGGTGGTCAGGATAGGACTCAGGGAATGAGACCTCTGAGGGGGATTTGGACTGGTAAGTGGGAGCCATGGTGGGAATTGCTCTAGAAATTGGGCAGAGGCCTGGGGTGGGAGAGCGTAATGCAGTTTCTGAAACCACAAAAGAAAGCATGACAAGCCTGGGCACGCTTCAGAAGCCATCAGCCAGGCACTGTCTGGCGCAAGGGGGTGCGGGCTCAGGGGATGGCCCCGCCATCTTGAGGGGCAGCCCTGACCCAGTGCAGCTGGCCAGCTGCACAGCTGATCCTCTCGCACCACACCTGTGGAAGGCTGAGCAGGAGGGGCAGGTCCTCCCTCTTGGTCCTCCTCCTTGCTCCTCCTGCTCCTTGTTCCACTTTCTCTGCAGGGGAGGACCTTGGGTTCCTCACCTCCTTTCTTCAGGACAGCCACCATGCCAGCTGCTCACTGTGAAATCCAGTGACCTGGTGTCAGTCCTCTCCCCTCTCCCAGGCTCTGCAGTAGGTCACAGCTGGGAGAGATGAGCTGTGCGTGATCGTGCACCTCCTTATCTGTCACACGCAAGGCGGAAAGCTGGTTGTGCTGGTGGTTTGGGGGTTTTGATAAGCACACTGAATGCTTACTAAGTGCCAGGCTGTGCTGGGTTCCCTCACTTGGCCCTCACCACCAGCTGGGCCCTCGCAAAGATTAAATAAGGTACCCCATTGAGTACCTTTGGTGCCCTATTTAAAGAGAGCTGTAGCCCAGAGAAGGGAAGTGACTCGCCTGAGAATGCACAGCAAGGAATCAACAGAGCCAGGGTTTGGACCAGGCCTGCATGATTTAAGAGCCCAGGCCTTTAATCACGATCCTGTCCTTACTATCTGGATGGCTACCAAGGGCCTTTCCAGCTGTGAAGTTTTGGATTCATGAACATAAGGTGGGGGGGCGGGGGCAGGTGGAAACTTGGGCTGGCCTTCATCTTTTTTTTTTTCCCACAGAAACTTCTTGCCTCTCCCTGTCCCTGGGTGTTCTAGCTTTGCAGGACACTATTCAGACTGACCTGGTCTGGCAAATTTAGCAATTTCAATTAGGTGGGTGAACCTAGCAAGAGAGGCTGATCATTGATAACTTAAAAAATGTCAATAGCATAAAGTCCTGGAAATAGGATGTTCGTCACCCAGGAAGAGATGAAACCTGCCCTCATATAGGGAAGCCCAAGGCAGAAAGGGAGGTTCCCAGGTCCTGCACTGGGGGCTCGTAGACAGCACCCTCACCCTACACCTGTCATCGATGAGGATACCACCTCCCCTTCCCTGGTCTGGGATTGAGATGCTGATTTGTGGAGAGGGCACCTGTCTGGCCCAGGATGGGCACAGCAGCCTCTAGGCCTGAGAGGACCAGCCCACCCAAGACAGCTTGTGGTGTGGCAGACATATGAACCAGCCAAATGCCACTGGCGACCACCCACTCTCAGTGGGAAAAGGGGGGAAGCTGGGAGACTGGTGGTGGCCCAGGATGTGGACTGTCCCTAGCATCCCAATCTGCACTGTCTATAGCCCATAATGGTCACCATGATGCCAGAGCACCTCCACGCCCAAGATGGAAGCTGTGTTTCTGGGACCTGAATCTGTAATGGAGCCAGACTTCTGCCCCAACAGGGACAGGGTCAGGGCAGAGCCACGGTGGGGATGTGAGGGGAGGTTGGGAATGGAGGCATGGCATCGAGAGGCTTGGGGCTGCCCTCGGGTGAACAGGGATTGGGCAGAGACAGGGATAGAGTCCCAGATGAGCACAGGTCTCAGCCTCTAATAGTGTAGTCAGGAGTCTGCCAGCTCTTCTCAAAGCCTGTGCCCTGTCCCTGAGCCGCAACCCTACAGCCCCATGGGGAGCCCCGACACCCAGGACCTCAGCTGAGGAAACCCTGCCCCTCCCACCCCCAGATTGGCATCCAGAACTATTCCACTACAAGCAGCTGCCAGGCACGGGCCAGCCAGGTGCGCAGCGACTATGGAACGCTCTTTGTGGTGCTGGTGGTCATCGGTGCCATCTGTGTCATCATCATCGTGCTGGGCCTGCTCTATAACTGCTGGCAGCGCCGGCTGCCGAAGCTCAAACACGTGGTGAGCATGGGGAGGGGGGCACGGCAGCAGGAGGGCTGGGGCTGGGGGTGGTGCCTATGGAGGAGAGGGTACCCAGCAGCTTCAGTCACCTGAGACTCACTGTCCACACTGCAGGTGGGGTGGTGGCAGTCGCTGTCCTGGGCTGCTGTCTGCGTCTGAGACTGCTTGTCGGGATCCTACCCCCCAATTTGTCCCTCCAGCCTACAGGGCACCAGTCCTGTTGTAGGTGTCAGAGGTGCAGTGGGGGGCTGCGGGGAGAGATCAGATGATGGCAGGGAGGCCACCGGTTGTTTCCTGCAAAGGCTCATCAGGAGTTTGGTGTTGGGAACAGAATGGAAGGGAATGGGCATCTGTCGAGGGCCCGCTGGGGGCTCCCTGTGTAGGGTTTCACAGACCAGGGAAGGAACAGTGAGTGAATGGTTCCGGAGCTCTCCGGGTGTGTGGGTGGGTGGGGTCCTGGGCCGGGACATTCGCCCAGCGGCCCTCTCCCACCGCCGCAGTCACACGGCGAGGAGCTGC
Source organism: Spilogale gracilis (assembly GCA_004023965.1). Taxonomy (NCBI): domain Eukaryota; kingdom Metazoa; phylum Chordata; class Mammalia; order Carnivora; family Mephitidae; genus Spilogale; species Spilogale gracilis. The sequence goes on along the minus strand of PITA01027911.1, from coordinate 9,869 downwards.
GCTTCGTAGAGAACGGCTGCCACGACAACCCCACGCTGGACGTGGCCAGCGACAGCCAGTCTGAGATGCAGGAGAAGCAGCCTAGCCTGAATGGCGGCGGGGCCGTCAACGGCCCGGGGGGCTGGAGCGCGCTCATGGGGGGCAAGCGGGACCCCGAGGACTCGGACGTGTTCGAGGAGGACACGCACCTGTGAGGACGCCCGTCCACCGGCAGCTCGGGCCCGCTGTGACCCCGCGACCGTGTCCTCGTCCCGTTGAGGCTGCGCCGGGACGAGCCAGGCGGACCCAGAGCGGACAGCCGCGCCTCCCCTCCCCTCTCGGTCCCGGCCCTCGGTGCGGGGTCCTTCCGCTTCCCACCGACTCACGGAACAAGTCTCGGCACAGCCCTCCCCATTCCCACCTGACGCCCCCCGGCCGCGTCCCGGGACCCCCATTAAAGCCGCCCGGAGACCACGCCGGGCCCAGCCCATTTGCCTGCCCGCCTCGTTCTTGCGCCCGGGGCCGGGCGGGGCGGGGCGTGCGTGCAGGGGGCGGGGACGTGGGCGGGGCGGCGCGGGCCCGTCGGTCCTCCCGGCGCCAGGCGCCGCTGCGGAGCGGGGCGGGGCGGGGCCGCGTGTGTTTACATCCGGCCGTGGCGCGTCGCACCCGCCTCCGCCGCCACCGACGCCTGAGGTAGTTCGGCCGGGGTCCGAGCCGCGCGTACCATGGACACCAGCGACCTCTTCGCCAGCTGCAGAAAGGGGGATGTGGGCCGAGTGCGGTGAGGACCCCGCAGCCCCCGGGCGGGGGTACGGGGTGGGAGGGGCGGCCTCGGGGTGCCGCCGGCCTCGGAGCGTGCAGTGGACCGGCTCCGGACGGGCGCGCGCCTGTGCCCCGCCGCAGCGCTGGCGGCGGACCCACCACTGGGCACCCAAGCAGGGAGCCGAGGCAGCTTTGCGAGCCGGGGTGCGCCAGGACGGAGTGTTGGGGGTGTTCTACTCCCTGGGGTCCCGGAGAAGAGGATTGCTACGCGGAGCCGCTGAGAGGGTCGCCCTCTGAGCGCTCAGGACCGGGAGGTCAGACCCCCGGGCGGGCCTGTGACCCAAACGTGGCCCATCGCACCGATGCGTTTCGGGCTTGGCATACTGGGAACACCTAGGACCCAGAATCAACCTCTGATCCCCGTAGATTTGGAAACTCCTAAGTGCAGTTAAAGCAAATGGCGCTGAAGTCGCCATACAACAGGGAGTGACGAGTGACTAGGTGCCTTTTTGGGATGTCCGGAATCTCACTTCGTGGACCCTTCCCTCCCTGTTCCCCGTATCTGAGCCACCACTCGCTCCCTTGGGCTGGTCCCAGGCTTCCTGACTCCCACTGCGTCCCTGGTCCCTCACCAGCAGCAGGTGTCACCTAGGAGTGAGCTGATCACCCCGGGAGCTGAGTGCAACTCAGGAGCACTCCTGGTCCAACTTGGACGTCTCCCCTAGGCTTCCTGCCTTCAGTGATGTCTTCATCACCGTCCATGATGACCCTGTCCCCCCGCCTCCCACATGCCTGAGGCTACCATGTTTCCTGACTTCTGCCTTCTAGAATCTGTTCACCTCTCTTCACGCTTCCATGCCACCCAGATACCTGCAGCAGCCTTCTTGTTCTCCCTACCTCCGGTCTCCCCTACCCAGTCTGCTGGCCCAAGCAGCCAGAGGGCTCCAGCAGAACGGATACCCATCACCACCTCCTCTCTCCCAAACTCCTTCAGGCCAGGATCTTGGCCTCCTCAGCTCTGGGGTCCTGCTTCTGAGGCTAGTGTTTACCTTATGAGTTCCCAGCCCTACACCTTGTGTACCTATGTTGGTCCCTTTGCTTTGACTGCCTTTCCTGCTCTGGTCTGCCTGTCATCTGCCCTCAGGGGAGACTTTCCTCAGCCCAAAGGGATGTTTTCTCTCTTTCCCCAGTCTGTGGGCGTCCTCTCACAGACCACAAACCTGTCCTGACTCAGGCTCTGACCTCCTCCCTGCCTAGGTATCTTCTGGAGCAACGGGATGTGGAGGTGAATGTGCGGGACAAGTGGGACAGCACCCCCTTGTAAGTGCCAGGTGGCTGGGTGGTCCCGGCGGGTGCGGGGCAGGGGGCTTTCAGTCCTAGTAACTGCCCCCTGTACTCCCTCTTTCTCTCCCTCAGGTACTATGCCTGCCTGTGTGGGCACGAGGAGCTAGTACTCTATCTTTTGGCCAATGGTGAGAGAAGGGGCTGGGGCTGTGTGTGTGTGTGTGTGTGTGTGTGTGTGAGAGAGAGAGAGAGAGAGAGAGAGAGAGAGATTTGCATTTGTAGACGCCTTCAAGCCCTGTCTTTCTGTCTCCCGTACACATACCCAGTTGGCAAGTCCTGCTCGTTCTACTTTCAGAACCTGTATTCTGCCTTGTCCACTTCCCCATCTCCACTGCCACCATCCAGCCCACCTGGCCCCAGAGCCAGCCTCCTCTGGTCTCCTGACTGCCCCTTTTGCCCCACCTACAGTCTATTCTCTGTAATGTAGCCTGGTGGGTCTCCCAAGTCTGATGAGCTTAAAGTCCTCCAAAGACTTCCGTGCGTGTAGCAGAGAACCAGAATGCCTTGTGGGTCTTTGTGCTTCTCAGTGAGCTGCTCTTCCCTCTCTGGCCTCACCTGCCTTGGCTCCCCCATGCGCTCAGTCTTCCAGCCACACTGGCCTCTCTGGTGCTCCTGCATGCCAAGTTTGCTTCTACCTCAGGGCCTTTGCACTTGTCCTTCTTGCTTTTTACACTGCCCTTTCTCAGATCTTTGCATGGCCGACTTCCTCATTCCGTTCAGGTGTCTGCATGTTGCCGTGGACCATGACCTTCTGTGGCCTCCCTGCGTGGCATCCACAACCACTCCTACCATTTGTCTTGGTTGCTTGTTCTTCAGAGCACATGACATCAATTAACCTATTTCTTGGCTAGTGCCCCATTAGAGTATCGCTTAGTCAGGACAGGGATTTTTCTGCTTCCGGTGTGTGTTCAGTGCATAGACCAGGGCGGTCTCTGAGCCTGCTCTGTTTGTAGTCTGTGGTACCCAGGCCCTGGTGGAGAAGACGCTAGTGTTGCAGTCGGCCCAGGGTAATTAGAAGGGGCTCCACATGCCAGGGCTGGGCCCTACGTGTGGGAAGGTTGCAGAGGCAGAAATTTCCCCCAGACCCCATCCCAGCTGTGGTGAGCATGTTCCCGACCCTGCTGACTGCTGAGGCCTGCTACCCCCAGGAGCCCGCTGTGAGGCCAACACCTTTGACGGGGAGCGCTGCCTCTATGGGGCGCTGAGCGACCCCATCCGCCGGGCCCTGCGTGACTACAAGCAGGTGACAGCCTCCTGCAGGAGGCGGGACTACTACGATGACTTCCTGCAGCGGTGAGACGGGTGCAGGGCCCCGCTGTGCGTGGGGTGGGGCGGTGACGTGGGGGCTGGGGGCCACTGCCGTCAGACTGGGGGAGGCGCAGCCTGAACGTCCCCCGCCCCCCGCCCCCAGGCTTCTGGAGCAGGGCGTCCATAGTGACGTGGTGTTTGTGGTGCACGGGAAGCCCTTTCGGGTCCATCGCTGTGTCCTGGGCGTGCGCAGTGCCTACTTTGCCAACATGCTGGACACCAAATGGAAGGGCAAGAATGTCGTGGTCCTGAGGCACCCACTGGTGCGTCCCTCCCAGGGGGCAGAGGGGCAGCACGGGTCTCTTGCTGGGTCACCGCCTTTGACCCCCCCTCCTGGCGATCTCTGCTTGCAGATCAACCCTGTGGCCTTTGGGGCCCTGCTCCAGTACCTGTACACAGGTGAGGCTCGGGCCAGGGTGGGCAGGCAGGGACAGGGTTTCTGTCCAGCAGCAGACTCGGCTGTAGCCTTGGGCCCCCTTCTACCTCCTGCTGCTTAATGCTCTGCAGTGTGGGGCCGTTCTGGCTGTGTCCTGGCCGGTGGGGAGACAGTGAGCTGGTGGGTCTGCTCAGGAAAAGCCCCGCCTGCAGGCTGAGTCCTCTCCTGTCTGTCCTGGGGCCTGGAGAACTCAGGCAGTGGCCCCCAATGGGGAAACCACGGCAACAGGTAGACCTAGGACTTGCAGTGCCAGGGGCAGCTGAGGTCTGCTCTCCGGTCCTGAGCCCCCCGTGCGCACCCAGGCCGCCTGGACATCGGTGTGGAGCATGTTAGCGACTGCGAGCGCCTGGCCAAGCAGTGCCAGCTGTGGGACCTGCTCAGCGACCTGGAGGCCAAGTGTGAGAAGGTGTCCGAGTTTGGTGCGTCCAGGCTTAGGGTCCAGGGCGTCGGGCAGGAGCTGGCTGGCGGGGCCCACCTGGCTCGCTGAGGCTGTGCTCTCTCCCCTCCACAGTGGCGTCCAAGCCAGGCACGTGCGTGAAGGTGCTGACTATTGAGCCCCTCCCGGCAGACCCACGGCTTCGGGAGGACATGGCCCTGCTGGCCGACTGCGCTCTGCCTCCTGAGCTCCGGGTAAGCACGAGGCGTCCTGGGATGGGGCCCGACGTGGACAAAGCTGTGGTAGACAAGTCCTACTCCCGGGTTCAACTCTTGTGTAACCTGGAGCTAGTCACTTCCCTTTTCTTTTTCTTTTTTTTTTTTTTTTTTTGGAGATTTTATTGATTTGACAGAGAGAGAGTGCACAGGAGCAGTGCAAGGGACAGAGGGAGAGGAAGAAGCAGGGACCCCATGCGGGGCACAATCCCAGGACCTGAGACCTTGACGTGAGCCAAAAGGCAGACGCTTAACTGACTGAGCCACCCAGGTGCCCCAGTCACTTCCCTTTTCTGAGCCCACTTTACTTTTGTTGTTGTTTGTATTGTACTCAAATCTTCAAATGGGACAGCAGTCTACCCCTCAGGGATTGAGCTAGAACAGGCTTTAGGCTGGGGCTGGCCACTCTCCCTTGTCCCACCTGCTCTGAGGGTGTCTTTTTTCCCGTCCCCCAGGGTGATCTCGGGGAGCTGCCCTTCCCTTGCCCAGACGGCTTCAACAGCTGTCCTGATGTCTGCTTCCGAGTGGAAGGTTGCAGCTTTCTCTGCCACAAGGTGCCGTCCCTTCCCCGCTACACCACTGCCCCTTTGCTTTAAGTCCCCGGCCAGCTCGCTGGGCACGGGCCCTGGCCCTCGCCCTTCCTGAGCCCAGCCTCCCCCAGGCCTTCTTCTGCGGCCGCAGTGACTACTTCCGGGCCCTGCTGGATGACCACTTCCGAGAGAATGAGGAGCTGGAGGCCTCAGGTGGCCTCCCGGCCATCACCCTCCATGGCATCTCACCCGACATCTTCACGCACGTGCTCTACTACATCTACAGCGACCACACAGAGGTGCGGGGCTCGGGGGCATGACGGTCGGGACGGGGCCACAGCCTGGGTCTCCATGGGGCTTAAAGGGAGGACACAGGTTCTGCTTGGCTCCGTGGGGCTGGTTTTCTAGGAGGTTGGAGAGGAAGCGTGGGACATGTCTGGATTTGTCTTTCAGCGGACCTCAGTCAATTCCAGAGCAGGGAGGAATGACAGGAGCCACACCATGAGCACATGGCACCTGGGGTCCCCGGGTTCTCCAGTTAGAGGGTGGTAGGGAGAGTAACCCTGAATTACCACAGCAGTGGGGCGCCCACACCCAGGCTTCTAGATTTCTGTGCCCTGTTCTCTTGTTGCCTCCCTGGGTCTTCACCTGCCCCAGAGCACCCAAGCATGTGGGTAACACGGGCAGCCAGAGCTAGTGCTGAAGAGTGGGGTGTGTGTGTGCATAAAAGGCCGTTGTGATAAACAGACCAGCCACATATAGTAACTTAAAGGAGAGAGAAGTTTGTTTCTCCTTCATGTCTCAGGTGCGTACCTTGGGACCCAGGTTGTCCCCTGTCTCGTGCCCGGGACACGGCCTAGGGCAGGGGTCTGCAGACCTTCGCTAAGAACTAGTGGAAGCGCTGTGTGCCCGAGCATCTTTGCTCTGGCCGTTCAGCGGTGCCGCCGTGTGGAAGCACCCTAGCTAGGCTAGAAGCGAGTGGGTGTGACTGTGTTCCGCTTCCTTCGTTGCAAAACACAGAGCGGGCTGGACCCCTGTGCTCTGCATCTGGAGGTTGGGGTGTGGGCTGACTCACGTTGGGAGGAAGAGGGAGACGGGCAGGCAGTTCCCCCTCGTAGGCCAGGTGGAGGCCACATACACCAGTTCTGCGGCTCTGGAGAGCTTACTTTAGGGTCGTACTTGCCAACAGCGCAGACTGGGACATGTGGTCTCTGATTAGGAGGAAAACAGGGTGTTAGCCCTGTGCTGGCCTCACGTAGCACCCCCATTCCTAAGCCCACCAGCCTCTCCACTTGGGCACCCCCTCTGGCCTCCATCGTCCCGCTGCCTTGACTTCATTCCTTCTGTGGCACAGCTCAGCTCTTTGGCCCCTGGCCCCCCACCCGAGGGTGCACATTGGCCCACTCCCCCCCCCCCCAACTCCTGAGGGAGTGTTGCCACTGAGGACAGCTACTTAGTGGCCGAAAGTGTGGACGTGGGCTCCAGACCGGGGTTGACCCTGGGCTTAGCCGTACACAAGTTGTGTGGTCTTGGTACTTCAGAGCTGGTTACTCAGCTGCTCTGTGCCTTAGTTTCCCCTTCTAGAAAGCAGGGATGCTGTAAGCTTTCTCTCGTAAAGTCTTAGGAGGGGGGATGTGTGTGTCACGGGTCAGGTGCCTGGTCTTCGTGAGTGGTACGTGTGGCCTGGATGTGCTAGCAGAGGTCCTTCCCCCCGCTGGCTCCAGCCTGCTCCCTGTGTCCATCCGGGTCTCTCCGGGCGCCCAGTGTGGAGTGTCTGCGTCCCGTCCCTGGTGAGGGTGGGAGGGAGTGGGGAAAGAGCTACTCCACCACCTTAGTGGGGGATCCCCTGCCTCAGTTTGGAAGAGCACCTTCTGTTTTCCAACCACCTTTTGAGGCAGGCATGGTTGCACTTCCCAGAGAGGAGGAAACTGAGGCACACAGATGAAGTAACTTCTCTAGGGCCCCACATCTAGAACTTTAGAACACGGGTTTGTGTGATTCACAGCTCAGCCTCTTTCCCCTGCTAAGGCCCTGCCTGCCCCTGGCCTGCAAACTAGCCTGAGGCCCGGGAAGCCCAGTCTCCTTCAGCCTCTCTGTGCCCCCCAAAGCGTGGGTGGGAGTCCCCAGCTTTGCTGCCAGGGCCCTGAGTGACCTCGGTGACCTCGGGGCACACTCTCCCTCACCCCTTCTTCCACTGCAGCTGCCCCCCGAGGCGGCCTATGATGTGCTGAGTGTGGCTGACATGTACCTGCTGCCCGGCCTGAAGCGGCTGTGTGGCCGCAGCCTGGCCCAGCTGCTGGATGAGGACAGCGTGGTGGGCGTGTGGCGCGTGGCCAAGCTCTTCCGCCTGGCGCGCCTCGAGGACCAATGCACTGAGTACATGGCCAAGGTCATCGAGAAGGTGGGCCCATGGGAGCCGTGGTGGGCGGGGCAGGCTGAGGGCCTGTGGCGGGCATCTCTGAGCTGGCCTGTCCCGCAGCTGGTGGAGCGGGAAGACTTTGCAGAGGCCGTGCGGGAGGAGGCGGCGGCCGTGGCTGCCCGGCAGGAGACGGACTCCATCCCACTGGTGGACGACATCCGTTTCCACGTGGCTAGCACGGTGCAGACGTACAGCGCCATCGAGGAGGCACAGCAGCGGCTACGGGCTCTGGAGGACCTGCTGGTGTCCATTGGCCTGGACTGCTGATTGTCAGCACTGGCATGGGCAGGCAACTGTGTGTGTGTGCACGTGTGTGTGCGTGCGTGCACGTGCATGCATGCGTGCATGTGTGGCTCATCTTTCCGTTCCTTGCACCCTTGAGGGCATTGTGGTGGGCTGGGGGTGCTCTGTGGGCTACTCCTCCCCCCACGTGTTGGGGAGCCCCAGGGGAGGGTCAGGATGAGCCCCTCCCCCAACACAAGCCAGCCCCCAAGGCCCTGGGGCTGGACACCACTCAGGGAAACCTGGGGGGGGGGCGTCTCTGGGCCTCCCTCCCCCAGAACCCCTTGACACCCCCTCTCTCCTGGCTTGTTTGCTTCCAAACCAGGGCAGCGAGTAGGCTTCCCTGAGGTGCAGAGTTGGCCCTCAGGAAGCAGAAAAGTCTGTGTGTGGCAATAAAGCTTGAGTTAGTGTGAGAGCCTGAGCCTATGTCTGGGGTGGGCACAGGGGCAGGTGCTGGGGGAGGGCCAGGGAGGAAGCTCTGGATTTGGAGTCCCTCATCCAAGCTGGGAAGGCCTCTGTGCCCAGAGGGGTCGCCTTGGGGACTGGGAGGGGCGTGTGTCTGTGGGTCTGAGTTGGCAGCCCCTCTCTGCTGTCCTAGCTTCCCTGGCAGTGGGACTCCCCTCAGGCACAGGTTTTGTTCTGAGCTCCTCTTGGTGAAGTCTGACCTAGCCCCCCTCCCCCACCTGCTCTCCGTGGTCCTGGGGGAGGTTGAGCAGGAGGGCTGACTGAGCGACTCCGGGCTTCTGACTCCCGAGGCTGCTTCCTCCTCCAACCAGGAATGGACTGGTTTTTGAGCCAGCGGTGTTTCTAACATTCATTTATCGGGTACCCCCATACCCAGAGGCTGTGCATCTGGCTGTGGTGGCTCACCACCCCACCTGCATTCTCCCATTGCCAGGACTGAGGCTGGTGGACAAGGCCCAGAGGGGAGGCCCGGCTCAGCCCTGCGGGAGCAGCTTGCTCTGCAGCTCCAGGAGAGCCAGAGAGGAGGGGTGTCGGAGGAGGCGGAGGCCCAGTGACCTCAGCTAGCCCCAGCCTGGCTCCCTCCACTCCCCAGCCCACTGGCCGCTGGCTCTGGGGAGCCTTGTGCCAGGAGGGGCTGAGGACTGACCTATCTCTTCCCTCAACCGAGGGCCAGCCTTCTTCCCTGGGGCAGCCTCCTGGCCCAGGGGCTGTGACAGTATCAAGGATGTCAGAGGCGGCTTTCTCAGGATACCCTGTAGCCCCCCCCCCCAATCCCTGGGGTCCTGAGGCCCAGGCAGCAAGCACCCTGAGGCCTGCCCTTTTCTGCCCTGGGAAGAGCAATGGATGTCCCGGCCCTCCCCACAGTTGTTCTGCCCTTTGTGCCTTTTTAGTCTCATCCATCAGTTTCAGAACTTCTAGGGTCTTTTCCTTAAGCCCCTTCGTGCATTTCATCCACAGTGGTCTGGCATGTTGCTCATGTGGGGTCAGCTGTAAGGTCGGATGGGTCAGTTGAACAAGGTATGGCCCAGGGAGTGAGCTGCTTGTGTATTTGTGAAGTGCTGGGCTCCACCCAAGGTGTGGAGGGAGGGTGTGGCAGGGGCTGACTTTAGCTTTGCGAGGTCACTCTGCTTGCTCTAGTGCCCACAGCAAGGAGGTGATCGGTGTGGGGGAGGGGAAGGGGAACTTGCCAAATGGATGGCGGGGGCCTGCTGGGTGGAGGGCAGCTGGACCTGGGAGCCTGAAGAGGCTCGGAGTGAGACCGAGGGAGGTCAACATGGCCAGAGTTCCCTCCCTGGCTCTACCTCTTCCTGCCTGACCATAGCTCCATGCCTCAGTTTGCCCAGCTGTCAAATGGCATGACTCTGATAGTGCTTCGCTCCTTGTTGGGGCATTAAAGGTGAGTTCCTGCTGCTTGTGGAGGGGCCCACACAGGCCCAGGGAGTGAGCTGCTTGTGTATTTGTGAAGTGCTGGGCTCCACCCAAGGTGTGGAGGGAGGGTGTGGCAGGGGCTGACTTTAGCTTTGCGAGGTCACTCTGCTTGCTCTAGTGCCCACACAGGGAGGGTGGGGCCACCCGTGGCCCCCTTGACCACACACTAACTCCCACCTGTGCCAAAGTATGTAGTAAGAAGTTTAAACATTAAAATGATTTTTTTAAGTTATGCATTTTTTAAAAGATTTTATTTATTAGAAAG
>PITA01027910.1:0-20183 GCA_004023965.1 Spilogale gracilis | reverse complement strand
TTCTACTTCATGTTCACCAAAAAATTCATTCCAGTCGGATTAAAAAACTGAAAGCAAAAGGCAAGGTGTTTTTTTTTTTAAGGCATGGGAAGAACATGCAGTTTTTTTAATGGTCAGAGGGTGAATCTTTCTAAAAGTGACACAAAATCCCCCACTTGAAGGTTTGACCCTGTAGGTTAATATTTCCTCTAAGAAAAGGAAAGCATGGAGTCCAACAGTGGGCTGGGACAGCACATCTGCAGCACATTCACAGAAGACTGACGCCAGATGTATAGAGACCCTGTATAGAGACAGAGAGGAATGCACTTGAAAAAGAAAAGTAGTGTGTTTTTCTAATTTTTCCAAAATATTTTTAAAAGATTGCAGAGCGCACAAACAGGATATTCATCACAGAAATTGGCGATTAACAGAGAAAAGGAGGCTAACTTCTATTATCAAGTAGAATGCAAATTAAGATAAACACATTTTATTCCTGATACTGGTAATGTATGATCCTTTTTTTTGTCAGTATTGCTACAGGTTTATCAATTTTGTTCTTTTTGAAGAACAAGCTATTTGTTTCATTTTTGTTTTCGAATTCATTGATTTCTACTCTTCGCTTTCTTTTATTGTACTAGATGTGGGTTTACTTTTCCAGTTCCCTAAGATGAAAGCTTAGGTTATTGATCGAGACCTTCTTTCCTAATGTTCTACTTAAAGCACAAATTCTCTCCTAAGCCCTGTTAGCTATGCCCACAAATTTTAATATGCTGTAATTTCATTTTTCTTCCATTTAAAATATTTTTAACTGTTCTTGAGTCTTCCTCAGGAGATTATTTATGAGTGTATTGTTTGATTTCCAACTGAGTTGAGATTTTCCTGTTATGTTTCTTGTTACTCATTTCCAGTTTAATTCCATTATAGTCAGAAATACACTTTGTATAATTTCAATTATTTTGCATCTGTTAATGTTTATTTTACAAACAGGATATGGTCTACCTTGATGAATGTTCCTGTGCACCTGACAAATGTGTGTTTCTATCGTTGGGTAAAGTGTTCTATAAATGCCAGTTATGTGATGAATGGTATTGCCTGGCTCTTCTGTTTCTTCACTGATTTTCTGTCTACTAGTTCTATTACTGACGATGTCTCCAACTGTAATTGTAAATTTGTCTAATTTTCCTTTCGATCGTCAGATTTTCCTGCACATATTTTGCCCAAGCATGATTTTCTTTGTGATTTTATCCTTTTTCTGAAAGATCAACTTAGTCTGCCCAGGCTAGGTCCTCTGTTTCCTATCACAGCCCTACTTTCCCTGGGCATACAGAGAATCCTTACTCCTCTTGCATGTAATATTGTAGGGATGATCCTTGCCACACTTCTAGAAGTTCTCCAGGTTTGAGGAACACTGACCATATTCATGACAGCGTGATTAGGACAGAAGCTCATATATTCTGAAGCACTGTTGTTAGGTTCTAAGGAAAAATTCACTTCTCTTTGTCTCCTCTACTCCCAGTACTACACCACTACTTCACTTCTGACACCAGACCTGTGACTTTCCACACGTCAAGCAATTCTGTGACACCAGCAGGTGTCCTACAATTAAATTCCGTTTTGAAAGTATCTACCTCGAGATAGTATAAGATCCCACAGGTTAAGGACTCAGTCCCACAAGACTGTCCTCCTTCCCCACATCAGATGCCAATCACAAGTCCAGATTGTTACCTGTGTTTCTGTCTGACCAGCTATACATTGGAGATTCCATGACCCTCCTTGGATCTACTAAATTCCTAGAGGGTCAGTATCACTAATCATGGAAATACAACTCAAAACCACAATGAGATGCCATCTTACATCTGCTGGAATGGCCAGGATCAAAAAGACGAGAAATAAAAACTGTTGGTGAGGATGTGGAGAAAGGAACTCTCATACACTGTAGGTGGAAATGTAAATTGGGCAATCACTGTGGAAAACAGTCTGGAGTTTCCTTATGATCCAGTAATTCCAGTTCTGGGTATTTATATAAAAGACAGGAAAACATTAATTCAAAAACATATATGCACCTTTATGTTTATTGTGGCATTATTTACAATAACCAAGATGTGGAAGCAACCCAGGTTTCCAATGATAGATGAACGGATAAAGAAGATGTGTACGCAATGGAATATTATTCGGCCATAAAAAAGATGAGGTCTTGCCATTGGACCCGGAGGGTATTATATTAAATGAAATAAGTCAGAGAAAGACAAATACCATATTATTTCACTTATATGTAGAATATAACACCCAACAAAACAAACAAAAAGCAGAATAGTCCCATGAATACAGAGGACAGCCTGGTGGTTGTCAGAGGAAAAGGGGTGAGAGGGTGGGCAACCTGGGTGAAGAGCAGGGGGGCGGCACAGCCTCCCAAGCATGCGATGAGTAAGTCACAGGAATGAAAGGTACAACGTAGGGAATATAGTCAGTGATAATGTAATGGTATTGTATGGGGACAGAGGACAGCTGTACTAGTGGTGAGCCCAGCATAATGTACAGACTTGTTGAGTCACTATGTTGTACACCTGAAATGATGTAATGTGTATCAGCTGTGATTCAATTTAGAAAAAAGAGACTTCCAGGGAAGATGGAAGAGTAGGGGGACTCTAGGCCCACCTTGTCCCATGGACACAATTGGATAACACTCACATCAGTGTAAATAACCCAGAAAAATAATCCTGAAGACTGGCAGAACAAACTCCACCACTAAAGGTAGAGAAGAGACCAGTCAACGCGAGTAGGAAGAGCAGAGCCTCAGGAACTGTGGGAGGGAGGGACACCGCAGTCATGGAGAGGGTAGAGAAACAGACCCTTGAACCACGGAGCCCACACAAAGAAGATGAATCCCCATGACATCTGACTTTGAAAACCAGAGGGGCTAAATTTCATGAGCTCTTACAAAAAGCAAGACTTAAAACATGGAATTTTAAGAAATCAGCACGTTCAGTCCTGGCAGAACATGTGGGTGAGAGGAAACAGAGTCCCCACCCTTAAAAAGACAGCACAACAAACAGCTCGTGTAGATACAGCAGTAGCTTGAAAAACGCCTAGGGCATATGGGAGGGAGAGTTAGTTACTAATGTCAGAGCACACACCTGTCAGGAAGGACAGAAATCACTGGGGAACTCCTGCAAGAACAAAGGATGTAGCAGGCGCCATTCCCCTCCCCCACTTCCCCAGGGTAAGCACACGCTACCTGCGGGATTCACTAACTTGCTAGCACTGCCCCCCCTGCATCCCATATCTACCCCACCACTCCCCCCCCCCACTGTGCTTCTGCTAATCCACCCCTCCAGACAGCCCACCTCGATCCAGGCACAGCAGGGAGGCAAAGCTTGCTGGCCTCACACCCCTCCCCCATATGCTCTGGAACAGAGTCCATTAGGGCAGTGCCACAGGCCTGGAAGAGTGCAAGCAGCCCCTGAATTGGCCTGCACCACTCCACAATGGCTCTTGCCCCAGGGAGAGGGAAAGATCATCACACAAACCAGTCAGTCAGGCCCCAGCAGTGGAGGGGAATCAGACAAGTGGTCTGACGTCAAGCCCCGCCCACCAACCAAAGCTTCCCAGGAGACAACACAGGTCAAGTGCCCCACAGTTTGGTGCTATTGCATCTTTGGCAACTGCTCAGTCTGATTCAATCAAACCCAAGGTGTCCCCACACTGGTCCACAAACACCGCAGGGACAAAATACTGCCCACAACAAAGAAAGCCACTGCCTATGACTGGACTGAAGGAAAAAGTGGCTCAGCTACAACGGCAGGCTACATACAACACAGAGAACCTGAAGCAACCAGTTCTAGTGAATAGGGGACCCTGCATGGCAGGGCACTGTAGGACCTCATAAGCCCATCACTTTCAAATGCAGGAGATGTAGCTGTCTTCCCTAACACACAGAAACAGACACAGAGAGTTAGATAAAGTAAGGAGACAGAAAGACTATGTCTTAAATGGAAAAAAAAAAAAAAAAACAGGACAAAATCTTAGCAAGAGAATTAAGCAAACTGGAGATCCTACGTCTGATAGAGAATTTAAAGTAATGATCATAAAGATACTCACTGGACTTGAGAAAAGAGTGAAGGACCTCAGTGAGACCCTTAACAATGAAAGAAAAAAGAACTAATCAGAAATGAAGAACACAATAAATGAAATTAAAAATACACTAGATGGAAGGCATAGTTTACTAGATGTTATAAGGATGAATGAGTGACCTGGAGGACAGAGTAATGGAAAGTAATAAAGCTGAGCGGGTGAGAGAGAAAAATTATGCAAAATGAGAATAGACTTAGGGAATTCAGTGACTCCATCAAGCCTAATGATATTCACACTATAGGGATCCCAGGAGAAGGAAAGAAAAGGGGACAGAAAATTTATTTGAAAACTAGCTGAAAACATCCCAAATCTGGGGAAAGAAACAGAAACCTAGACCCAAGGGGCTCAGAGATCTTCCAACAAAATCAACGCAAAGAGGTCCACACAAAGACATAGAAATTAAGATGGCAAAAAGAAGTTATAAAGATAGAATTTTAAAAGCAGCAAGAGAGGGGCCCCTGGGTGGTTCAGTTGGTGGTTAAGGGTCTGACTCTCAATTTTGGTTCAGGTCATGATCTTGCGGTCATAGGATTGAGCCCTGTGTTGGGCTCGGCACTCAGCACAGAGTCTGCTTCAGATTCTGTCCTCCGTCTGCTCCTCTTCCTGCTCTTGCTCTCTCTCCCTCCCTCTAAAATAAATAAGTGGCTTATATTTAATAAAATCTTTTAAAGCAGCAACAGAAGAGAGTTACATACAAGGGAAACCCCACAAGGTTATCAGCTGGATTTTTCAGCAGAAACTTTGCAGGACAGAAAAGAGTAGCATGATATATTCAAAGTGCTGAAAGGAAAAAAATCTGTAGCCAAGAATATTCTATCCAGCAAGGCTGTCATTCAGAATAGAAGGAGAGGTAAAGAGTTTCCCAGACAGACAAAAGTTAAAGGAATTCATGACCACCAAACCAACCCTACAAGGAACGTTAAAGAAGACTCTTGGAGTGGAAAGGAAAGTAGGAAGCACAAAAGCAGTAAAAGTTAAGTATATCTGTAAAAATCAGTCAAAGGACTCATGAAATAAAAGGATATAAAGCATAACACCATGTTCCTAAAATATAGGGATGAGTGGAATAAAGAATGGGTCATCAACTTAACACTGACTGCTATATAGAGAAGATGTCATATACAAACCTAATGGTAACCACAAGACAAAAACCAGTAATAGATATGCAAAAAATAAAGAGAAAGGGATCCAAGTACCACTAAAGAAAGGCAACTAATCATGAGAAAAGAGAGCAAGTCACCTGTGGGGAGCTGCATGGGGGATGGGTGAAATAGGTGAAGGGGATCAAGAGTTCACTTATCTTGATGAGCACTAAGTAACAGAACAGTACAGAATTGTTGAATCACTGCATTATACACCTGAAACTAATATAACACTATGTTAACTTTACTGGAATTAAAATTTTAAGAAATCTAAAAAAGAAAGAACCACAGATATGGTGTCTGCTAAGCACCAGGCACTGTCTAGACCGTGTAGGACAGAGGTGGTGGTTGAGCAGAGAAAGGAGGACTCATGCCCTCTTGGAGCTGGGCCTGGCGTTTAAGAACAGGGTGTTACAACGGAGACTGTGTCCAGGCAATTCACTTTCCTCTTTGAGCTCACTTGACTCTTTTTAAATGAGAAGGTTGGATAACATGATCTCTAAGCCCTCACATTCTGATTCTAGCACTGTAAGAATGAAGTTCACTTCCAAGTCAGCAAGAGTTGCAGCAACATACATAGACCTCAGGGTGTAAACACTGTTATCCAAAGGGAAAATAAAGTTGACGTGTTTTTTAAAAATGGCTTTAAACGTAAAATAAGTTGCTTGAGTGGCTCACAGAGATCAGGAAAGCAGATTACTTACTACAATACTGGTTTATTATAAGAGGCTATAACTCAGGAAGAGCCGGATGGAAGAGATACACAGGGCAAGGTATGTGGGCGTTCCCATACTCTCTGGGCATGCCACTTTCCCCACATTTCCATGTGTTCACTAATGCAGAAGTGCTCCAAACCCTGTCCTTTTGAGTTTTTATGAAGGCTTCATTGCACAGGCACAATTGGTTAGATCATTGGTCCTTGATCCCCAGCACCCGCCCCTCGCCTGAGGTCAGGGTGGGGACTGAAAGTTCCTAAGCCTCCAATCACAGCAGTCCCTCTGGCCCCCTCTTCCTGGGGTGTTTCCCACAGTCACTTCATTAACACAAATCCAGGTGTGGTTGAAAGGAGTTTGTCAAAAATAACAAGGCACACCTTTCACCTTCACGACTCTGGAGCTGTTCCAGGAACTGAGGACAGAAGACCAAATATTACCACTGTAGCACTTTCTTTGCCCTCGATGTTCCAAGATCCCTCTTTGGGCTGAAGTATATCTTTTGGCTCTTATTTCAAAGCAGGTCAGCCAGCTATCAGTTCTCTTGGCTCTCTCAAGTTTACCTTCATTCCTGAGAGAGACTGCACTGGATGCAGAACTCTGAGTTGACAATTTGAGAAATGTGTCACTCTTTCTGGCCTCCACAGTTTCTGATGAGGAAATGGTCATTTGAATTGTCCCCTCTGGTTAATGTTTTTCTCTGACTGCTTTCAAGATGTCTTTTTCAAGATGTCTTTTAGTTTTAAGTTTTCAACGGTCTACGATGTATCTGGGCTTGGATTTCTTGAGGTTGAGCCTGTTTCCCGTCCACTCAGCTTCCTCGGGAGGTTGTCAGCCGAACTCCGCGATGTTTCTGCAGCACTGTGCTTTCTCTTCTCAGTCCGGGACTCCTGTCACACGACCCTGGAACTTTTCTTTTCTCTGTTGTTCAGAATGGATGATTTGTATTGATCTAGATCTTTCTCTTATCATCTCCATCCTGCTACTAAGCCTATTCAATGTGGTTTTAAAAATTTCAGTTAGGAACTTTTCAATTCCAATATTTTCATTTTGTTCTTCTACCTCTATTTCTTTACTGATAATTTCTACTTTATTTTTTTATTTTATTTCTTAAAAAGATTTTATTTACCTGAGAGGGTGAGAGAGAGAGAAGGCATGTGAGCTGGGGAGGGGCACATAATCATACTCCCCGCTAAGCAGAGAGTCCGATGTGGGACTCAATCCCTCGACTCTGGGATCAGGACCTGAGGCAAAGGCAGATGCTCAACTGACTGAGCCACCCAGGTGCCCAATAATTTCTACTTTAAATGCTTATTTCAAGTGTGTTTGAGATTAGTCATTGGAATATTTTAATCATAGCTTCCTGAAAGTCTATGATGATATATATTATCTTTTTTCTACTAGAGTTATTTTCCTGGCTTTTTTAGCTGGGTAATTTGGGATCATAGCGTATGCATTTTGAATGTTAAACGAGGAGATGCAAGCAAACCCTGTGGAGAATGTTGGTACCTTTGGTTTAGCAAGCAATCAGTCTGGTTAGGTTCAGGCCACAAGTTCCATGAGTGTTGATTCTAACACCAGTTCTCAAAGCCTTTACAATACTACTTGGATCTGTCACCATCCTGTGATCTCTGTGAGACGTGGGGAGACATCCACCTTCCAACGAAGGTGTAGAAATGTTTGGTATGCTAGTTACACTCAGTTCCACAGGTGGACAGTGTAAACCGGGTGAGCAGGTCAGGGGGGAGCCAGAGCTCACGAATTACCTTGCACCATCCCTACTGCGTCTACAGCCCCTGGGCCCTCTAGCCCAGTGATCCCAGCCCACTCCAGCAACCGAGCCTCAGCCCCACTGCCCTGGCGCCGCAGCTCTACCAAATGGAAAAGAAATTCCCTTCCCTCAGACTCTTGACTGCTACTAGCAGCCAAGGCATTAGCTGGGGCTCCAGGGGGCAAAATGGAGGAGGGGAGCAAAGACAGGGCGTCGCCTCCACGCTGAGCTCTAGCACTGTTGTCTCTGTCCTTCTCTAGGATGTCCACACCACCGTGCTCGCTTCTGCAGCCGGGGCTTTGCTGCGTCCTGGCTGGGAGACACCAGAGGGACACAAACATGGCAAACTCACCACTTGGGTCGTACTTAGCATTCTGGTGTTCTCCCCAGCCCGCTTGGTGCTACTTACCTCTTGGAGTCTCCAACGGTTGTGACATGCATCCTGTCCTGCTTTTATTGCTGTGTTCAGTGAGAACAAAGGAAGGTGTGTGTTGACTCCACATCACCGGGCACACAGACCTGCCCTACGATACTAAAAGCTAGAGCACGCCGAGAGCATTAATCTGTACTTGTGCAGCCCCCAAAAGCAGACACGTAACTCCAACTCCGTAACTCCGTAGGTGAGTGTTTAGAGAAAAGGTCTGCGCATTTGCATACCTGACTTAACAATTTCCCGCTAGGAAGGGGGGCAGAACTATGGTGGGGGGAGGTCCTGAAAGAACCCTCACTTTTCACTTTATACTTCTTTTTTAATGATTTTAACTAAGCACTATTGCTTTCGTAATTTTCAAAATAGGAAGGTGTGAGGGAAAAGACATCATTTGATGAAAAATCCATTAAGGAGTCCATATGATCATGCATTTTCTTCAACTAATCAGAATTATTTCCCACAAAACAGAAAATTTAACCTGTAATATCAACTTTATTCACATTTTCCAAGTAATTGCAATATTAAATATAAGCTAAAAGCAATACATAATTCTTAGAAAATACAACCCAAAATTCTCATCGCCTGAGCTTTGTGATTATAAGTGCCCAGCCCTTGTTCCTTCAGAATGTTAAAGTGAAGTCCATATTCAAAATAAACATGTAACATAGGGAGCTGTTCTTAAGTACAGTTTTGCTAATTGTAAAAGAAATCCAAAAAGAGGCTTCTAATGTCTTCATGCAGGTGTCCTTTCACCAAAATGGAAATAAGTACTAAAGAAGTAAGTTGTTTCCATCTCACATTAGTAGCTTTGAAGGGAGCAAATCTGGGCCAATAATGTCGACATGGTCCCCTGTGCAGAATTTGGTATTGAGCATATACTCACACTGACTAACTCCCTATTCATTGTCGTACAAAAATCCATTTCAAATGCAAACATTTTGAAATGATCAGGTCTCATTTATAGATCAAACATCAAGTAACTCATCACAGACTATAATAAGGACCTTAGGAGTCAGGCATTAGCATTTTAATATCAAACCAAATACAGAATCAAGAAAAATAAACATTAGCACCATTTTTAACCTAGTCCGGGGTAAAACTATCCATGAAACTTTTTCTTACTGATGCAGTTGACAAGAAAAGTTGTTTTCACATCTAACATATGTTTTGCCTCTCCCCCTCTTTGCCAATACTTTTAAACATGTTAAATACCAAATACCGTAACATTCCATTTTTAAAGTTTACGCTCGGTACAGCATTTCAAGTTAAAGGAGGAGGGGAATCACTACAGATTTTTTAAACCCTGCCAACAGTGCAGAATTCTGCTTTGGAAGGTGACTCCTAACAACGCGCAGACACCCTCCATGCAATCGAGCTGTGATTTAGTTGCGTGACCTCGCGTGCAGACCTTTCAGGTTATTAGCGATTTTTATTTAATGAAACAACAACGCCATTACATAGGAAGCGCTGTAAGTATGTGCCTACTACATCGTGAGCAACTAAGATAACCTACACCCTATCATGTCTTTAGGAAACTTTAAAAAATGTCTATGTGTGCTTAGAAACATTATGGCAGTGGGAGGGTATGTACATATACATATATATAAAACCAGAGGTACCAGGTACTCTGATACCTCCTAAGAGCAGCCTTTTAGGTTTTTAAACAAAGAAAAAAGAAAGAATCAATTCCTATTTACTTTTATTCAGCTTGGTCCAGCAGAGTGCTAGATGTTACTCAGTATTTATGGCAAATGGTTGTAATTTTAAAACCCAAAGAGAGTCTTATGTAGCAATTACTTTATTCTATCTTTCTAAGTGTCACTGAATGCTCAGTTTCAAACTGTTCAACATGAAAGGTAACTTTAAACTATCTTCCTGCTTTCCACCTTGTCCCATGAATTAGGAACACGGTTACAAATACATTAGTTTCTAGAATGAGAAGGAAAAAGTACGACCATCAAATTGTTACCATTTAAAAAAACATCGTGGGCTCAAAGGGTAATTTTCACCTCTAAGAAGACAAGACACCCTAACCAACTAATGACTTGGGCATGGGAAGGGCCCTCACAATTCATTCAGATTGATTTAGTCATTGTTCATGCACATTAAAAGTACTCTTAAAAAGCCTGTTCATTGGTCCCCTACTTAAAAAGGGGGGCAACTGGCCCGTGTTCCCTCCAGGGTTTTATCTCCACCTGGAGTTTTCAGTCTTAAGCACATTAAGTCCAAGTCTGTTTTCTAAAGGAGAGTGTGGCTTGGTCAAAGCCTAGAGGGCGTTGGGTGTCTCAGGCAGCCCATGAGTGGGGGCCAGAGCCACCCCTAGGCTAGCTTCCCTAAGATTGTCAGATGCAACAGGAACATTCGAGCTTCGTGGCTCAGACCAAACATGCAAGGAGTGGTTAGAAAGGGACAATGTGTACAGGCAGCTTCGGCATCACGGCGCCACGGCAATCTCACCTGCAGGCGCCGGCAGTGGGTCAGGACTTTAATAATGATCTCAGCAACACGCACCAGAATGATCAGCAAGGCCATCTGGACCAACAGCTAGAACTTCCTGCTACACACACATCTCAGTGAGTAGGAGACCTCTCTATGTAGAATTCCCTTCAAAGCAGTGCAAATACTTTAAAAAAATATTTTTTTTAAAAGCTCATGATTCTTAAGTGAGTTTTCAAAGCTCAGTACGGTTGTAAGAGGACAGTGTGTGAAGAATTTGTGTGGAATAAAACATATCTGCGTTCTAAAAATACAGGAGGGGCGCCTGGCTGGCTCAGTCCGGAGAGCACGCGAGCCCTGCTCGGAGGGTCAGGAATTGAAGCCCCGTGTTGGGTGTGGAGCCTCCTTAAAAACAAAAGTATAAACTGGCCTTAATACTTCAAAGACACAGAGTAAAAATACCAAGGAAATATTCATCCCCACATCTAATGACAAATTTTTTTTGACTGTCCCCAGGTGTCAACCTAGAGGTCTTTTCTCTCTCCTACAGAGAATCTAACACTCATCCTTCCTGTAGGTTCCTGTACCTGCTGGAAAGAAACCAGTGTTTCTTAAAACCATTTTTCTACCCCAAGAGCAGATGCACCAGGGAAGGGGCCCTTTGTTACAGATTCACGTGTGCCCCAACACACACGATTATTCTCCCACTGGACGCTCTCTGTAACACCTGCTGGCTAGCAATCCCGGAATAACATGTTTGGGCCGAAGTCTGAATAATGTACAGTCCAGACTTTGTTATGAGTGAGTCTGCAGAGAAGAAAATGCAGAAATGAGGGGCAGGCCACATCTCCAACTGCTGTCTTATTATTTGTCCCCAGCCCCCAGAGAGCGAGGCAATCTCAACATCATTAAATGAGACTTCACACAGCAAGTTGTGAACATCTCTGCCGATACAGACAAGGGAAAAGCCCACAGTGCTTTCTGTGCCAAAACACCACACTGCCTCGAGGAACTGGTTCCCCAGGAGGAGGGGGAGGAGGAGGAGGAGGAGAAGAAGAAAGAAGAAGAAAGAAGAAAGAAGAAGAAAGAAGAAAGAAGAAGAAAGAAGAAAGAAGAAGAAAGAAGAAAGAAGAAGAAGAAGAAAAGTTGCAATAATAATAATACAAAGTTTCCAAAGAAACTTCGGTACTAATCTAAAGACACAGCTCTGGCACTTCATTCATTGGAATGCATTTGACCTATTCAGCTATGAAATAATCACTGCCTCGGTGACAATTTTAAGAGAAAAAGAGGACCCTCACCCAACCCAGAGAACTCATGAATATCACAGTCGCAGACATGGGACCAGAACTGAAACACAAGGAAGTTCTGGTCTCACTACACAAGGAGTCAGTGTCAGTGTTGAGACTCACTTGACAAGCTATTCTTTCACAAAGAAAACTCCATGTCAGGAAAATGGGTCTTAAGCTGCAAGTTGAGACGATCTTACTGGCAATGGGGTCTGGAAGGTGCTCCCCCAACCAAAACATGGAGCGTTAAGCATCTGTAGCCATTTAAAGGCATTCGGTGTCAGTGTGTGAAAACATTAAGATGCTTTAAAACAAAACCCTTGTAAGAATATCAAATATTTAGGGAATTAGCTTTAGAAATAACCAAACGTCTATGGCTTCAACTGTCGCCCCCCTGCTGATTGAGGGAGGCGACCAGGGTCCATCGGAATAGAGCAGCCTTTAGGAAATTCCCTACGAGAAACTTCGTGTCATCCGCTGGTTTCTTAAACCTGTGTGTCTGTCTTCTGATGGCTTTTCTTTTGTCCTGTTTCTTCTTTCTGTCGTTTACACTTTGTCGAGAGCCCGTCCCAGCCACCGTGCCCGCCTTCAGGCTCGTGCCGAATAGCATCTCATATACTCTGTCACCCACGGGTTCTCTGAGGGCGAAGGCTTTACCCTCCTGTTTCTCTCCACCTCCACGGAGTGAGCACGCTGCCTCTGGGTGGTCAGTCTCCTTTTCTCCACCTGTCTTCTGTTCTTGGCTCGTAATGCTGATTCATGAATCTAAGGTATTCAAAAATAAAAACTGATTATTTCCAAAATAGACGCATAATACCTTACGTGGCTTCTGCGTCGATATTTGAGTGTATGGGTCATGAAGCACAGGTCACCTGACACCGGGCAGGGGCGAGCCTGGCCCCACCAGCTTTCCCAGAACGGCCGTCCCCTGGCCCCCATCACCAACCAAGACGCTAAACCACCAAAAATGTCCGCGGGACTGAATTTTAGATAGAAAGGGTAAGCCACCAATTTGCGATGTGCCTCTAGAAACTGGCTCTGGAAAATTACTGAAAAGGCTTAGCATTAAGCCTGGATAAGTGTTCCATTAAAAAACTTTAAATGTTTTACAACAATATACTAAACAAACAAAGAAACAAACAAAAAGGTCCAAAGGGATTTTTACCACTTAGAACATGTCACACTACAGAAGAGCGCTTTTAAACTTAATCCCATGGAATTGCCAGCATCTTTTGTTAAAGCAGAGCTCCACCATCTCAGATAGCATCCGAAAAACACCATCTGCTAGGGCTCGCTCAGAAGTCTGCTCACCAGCAATCTGATGATGGTATTTCATCAGAATCCAAACGGCTGTACTTTTTGCTCCTTTTCATTCTTTCTTTGCTTTAGGCTGCACTAGCTGTGTCGACACTAACGTCTGTAACTGCTTCGGGGCCCCCCACACCAAGACCTCTCGTCAGACACGTTCTCAGGACCAAGAGGACACCTGAGGCTCTAAGGAGCAGAAGGCACCTGGTATGGACGAGCAGGGACACAAGCATCCACACTGAGCGCAAAGAGTAAAAGGGGGTCTCTACGGCAGGTGCCAGAACTACGGGAGAAGCCGCGCAAAAAAGGAAACCAGTTACCAAAGCCAAAGGAAATGGAAAGCTCTCAAGAGGCCCAAGGCAACTCTAGCAGGACCGCCACCAGCCCCGGTCCTGCTCCCTCTCCTCTGACCCACCAGCCCCCCAGGAACCTGAACACCCGGATTCCAGCCTCTTCTCCACCCGGCTCCATGCTGGTAAACCTCCCAGATACCGGCTGACTCCCACCCTCCAGGGGGACGCAGGGAGGCCGTGGTCACAGGGACAGAGCCCCACCCTCCAGGGGGACGCAGGGAGGCCGTGGTCACAGGGACACAGCCCCACCCTCCAGGGGGACGCAGGGAGGCCATGGTCACAGGGACACAGCCCCCACCCTCCAGGGGACGCAGGGAGGCCGTGTTCACACGGACAGAGCCCCCACCCTCCAGGGGGGCGCAGGGAGGCCGGGTGCACGTAAACCCACCTCGTGCACAGGGGCGGAGGCACAGACGTTGTGCGTTTTCTGGCTTCCTGTGTCCATCTGTCTCTCTCCCCACCCATAAAGGGCAAACGGGTGCTTGTTCTCTTTTATTTTACTCGATGACCTTGGAGGACTTTTGGCGGCTTTCCTATTCCCTCTAGCAAATAAGGCACTTGGTCTCTGTCGAGGCCCGGCTCCGTCAGGTACCTTGTCAGTCTGTTTTGTTCTCATTTGCTGATCAGGTTTTTCTTTGATGTCTTCCACCGGCGGCACTTTGAAAAAAAATGAGATAAAACAAAATGAGAAGGATTTAAAACCATGTTTCTATACAATTTAAATATTTGGGTTGTAAAGTTCATAATGTAACGTGTCAACAACTTCAGTAACTTGTTCACTTATAGCTTAGTTCATAATTCCCTGGAAAGCAGAAATACGGAAACAAGTTAGCATCATAGTTTTTAGTTTATCCCATTTTAAAATCAACAACAAATACACGAATATTGAATTAAGCCTATTCAAAAGATTTACCTATTTTAGAGGGAAGGGGGCGGGGCAAGAAAAGAGAAAGTGGGGGGGGGAGAACCCCAAGCAGGCTCAGAGCCCGACACAGGGCTCGATCTCACGACCTTGAGACCATGACCTGAGCCGAAATCAAGAGTCAGGCGCTCGAGTCCCTGAGCCCCAAGGAGCCCCAGGTACTCATATCCTGAGGTTAAGCATCCTAGTTAAATATTAAAAGCTAGAAGCACTACAGCCCAACAGCTTTTTCCAGGACCCCGAGGTGGGTCCGGTTGTTAATGTCTTGCCTCAGAGAAAGATCTGGGTTTGTGGTAATTACTCCGCAGCTGCGAACGGTTAGTGTTTAGGTCGCTCAGCTGGACCTTCTGGATTCCATTTCTTCCTGAGGCTCTAGGATTACAGAAGTCCGACGGCGCACTTACTCGCTCACGTTCTGATGTGCCGCAAATATGGGGCGCTCCCTGGGACTCTCACCTGGTCCTTGTGAGGCTGAGCTGGTGACCTCGACGTGAGAGGTCCTCAGTCACAGTAGGGGCTGGTTTCCACAGTTACCATCCAGGTGCCTAGCTCCACGGCCCGTGGGCAGAGCTGCACAGGGGGCTCCCCCAACACTTGCCACAGATGTGACCGCATGATCGGAACCCGCGGTCTACACCGTCCTCAGTTCTCTCAGCGGAGCTGGAGGGGCTCTGAAGGAAAATCGGACGGCCCCACCTCAGGCCAACACCAGACTTTAAGGATATACTCTAAAACATACCCCCTCCCCTAACATTTTATGATTTTCATTATTTTCTATAAACCTTTTATCTTTTATAAGTCATATTGTTTTGTTTAAACCCTTCGCAAGCTCATGTTTCATTCCAGCTGAAATGTATTTTTTGTTTTTATTGACATAAAACTGACATATAACATTATATAAACTTTAGATGTGTATTATAAGTTGATATTTGTATATACTATGAAGTGACCACCACTGTAAGCCTAGTAACCCTCCATCACTGAGCGGTTGAGCCCCTTTACCCCATCTGCCCCCCCATCCCCATCCCAGCCCTGGTAACCGCCAATCTCTGTATCTATGAGTTTTTGTTTTGTTTGTTGTCTTGTTTTTTAGGTTCGACACATAGGTGAGAGCCTATGGTATTTGTCTTCCTTCATCTGACTTATCTCACTTAGTATGAAACCCTTTAGAGACATCCATGTTGTTCAAATGGAAGATTTCCTCCTTCTCTGTGGCTACTCAGTAATATTCCGTCACGTGTCTGTAGGCTTTATGCTCTTTATGCATCCGTCCATCGACGGCCACCTCGGTCGTCTACGTCTTGGCTACTGTGACTCACGCTGTGATAAATACAGGGGTGCCTCTGTCTGTTCAGACTAGTGGGCTTTATTCTTCAGCCAAGTCTCCAGAAGTGGAATTGTTGGACCACACGGTCAGGCCCGTCCCTACTCTTGTGAGGACTCTCCGTACTGTTTCCCATAGCGGCTGTACCAACCTATGCTCCTACCGAGTGTGAGAGGGCTCCCTTTCCTCCACACCCTTGCAAGACCTATTATTTCTGATCTTTTTGTAACAGCAATTCTAACAGGAGATACCTAATTGTGGTTTTGATTTGCATTTCCCTGATAATTACTGATGTTTTACATCTTTTCATATGCTTATTGGCCATCTGTATATCTTCTTTGGAAAAACGTCTATTCAGATCCTCTGCCCATTTTTTAATTTGCGTTGTTTCAGTTTTTTTGTTGTTAAGTTGTGGGAGCTCTGTATATATTTTAGATATTTAACCCCTTATGGAATATGTCATTCGCAAATAACTTCTCCCATTCAATAGGTCGCCTTCTTATTTTGCTGACGGTTTCCCTCACTGTGCAGAAGGTTTTCAGCTTGTTGTAGTCCCATTTGTTTATTTTTGCTTGTTTCCCTTGCCTTTGGAATCAGGTCCGAAAAAACACATTGCAAAGGCTGATATCAAGGAGCTTACTGCCTGTGTTTTGTTCTAGGAATTTTATGGTTTCAGGTCTTTAATCCACTTGAGTTAATTTTTATGTCTGCTGTAAGACTGTGATCTAATTTCATTCTTTCGAGTAAGAGCTCTTTATGCATCCAGGGCTCCATTTCACTTACCCCAGCTGCTTACAGCTCTTTAAGGGCTTAAGAACACCCCTCGCTTTAGATGCTCCAGAATTTGTCTCTAGGTGATGGTTTTATAGGTTGCTATTCCAAAGCCTCATCACTGCTTTTGGACATACTCTAATCCCTTACTACTTTTAACTGTGATTCTTTTCTGGCTTCTGTCCATGTTCCCTTTAGAGTCCCCGTCCTGAATGGGAAGTCCAGATCCCGTGGCACAAGTATAAGCAGCCTCGATAGATCACTGTCATTTCTGTCTTCGGCAATAACAATGACCTTGATCCTACCAGACTGTTTCATTTATTACTACATATTTTAAGAAACAGATAATGCATTGAGGAAAAGAGGGAGAGGAGCCCACCAAGGCAAAGGAAAATAGAAACGGGAGATGAAGGTTTGTACAGTCATAGGACTGAGAGCGGGAAAACAACCCAAGTCGTCTTCATTCATTCATTTCCTTTCCTCTCTTCCTCTCCAGCTCTGCCAGAGACGCCCACCCAGGGAAGATAATAATGATTTCATTCACAGGATAAACTCGCCAGGAAGAAAATAGAAAAGAGAATCTCAGTAAGGGGGAATGTCTTGTTCAATGTCCCGGAGAGAAGAGGGAACATAAATAGTTCAAAATGACAGGTACCCAGAGAGTCTACGGATGAAGGCATGGAGAAGGGGGCAGGGGTGAAGTAAAGAGTTTCTACGTCACCCTTCAGCACACGAATGGATAAAGATGTGGTCCATATACACAATGGAATACTTCGCCTCCATCAGAAAGGATGAATATCCAACTTTTGTAGCAACATGGACCGGATTGGAAGAGATTCTGCTGAGTGAAATAAGCCAAGAAGAGAAAGTCAAGTATCACATGGTTTCACTTACTTGTGGTGCATGAGGGGTAACCTGGAGGACAGTGGGAGAAGGAAAGGAAATGGGAAATAATAGGGTAATCCAGGGAGAGAAACGAAACAACAGAGACTTTGGACACAGAAACAAACTGAGGGACTTGGAGGGAGGGGGGTGGAGGGATGGGAGAGCCTGGTGGTGGGTACTGGGGACACCTAAAGCATGGAGCACTGGGCGTGGGGCATGGGGAAATGAATCTTGGAACACTGGGAAAATCAAATAAATTTAAAGTAAAAAAAAAAAGTTTCTACTCAGGAGTTTTATTTTATCCTGAAAATGATGACGAATCATTAAAGGATTTAAGCTGGAAAATGACACAGCCCTATTTACATTTTAAGAATAAGGCCTTGCGGGGCGCCTAGGTGGCTCAGTTCGTTGGGCGACTGCCTTCGGCTCGGGTCATGATCCTGGAGACCCGGGATCGAGCCCCACATCGGGCTTCCTGCTCTGCAGGAGGCCTGCTTCTCCCTCTCTCGGTCCCTCTGCTTGTGTTCCCTCTCTGGCTGTGTTTCTCTCTGTCAAATAAATAAATAAAATCTTTAAAAAAAAAAAAAAAAAAAAAAAAAAAAAAAAGAATAAGGCCTTGGGGCGCCTGGGTGGCTCCAACAGTTAAGTGTCTGCCTTCGGCTCAGGTCATGATCCCAGAGACCCGGGATCGAGTTCCACATCGGGCTCCCTGCTCGGCGGGAAGCCTGCTTCTCCCTCTCTCACTCCCCCTGCTTGTGTTCCCTCTCTGGCTGTGTTTCTCTCTGCCGAATAAACAAATAAATAAATAAAGACTGCTGTTCAAATCCCAGAGTGTCTGCAGATGCCCAACACAAAAAGCTCAACTCTTCTCTGGAGACCTAAGGCTTCAAATTATCCCTGCAAGTAACGTCTCAAACATCATTATGATGTACTGGAGGGTAGTGAGCAGGCAAACAGGGAGAGAAGCCAGTAAGGAAGGGCCAGCAGGACAGCAGCCTCGGCGTGCGGGAACTCTCACGGACAGACTAGCGGCATTTACCCTGCGTGACACTCCAAGAAAAAGAGCAGCCCCAGTTCACCTGCAGCAGCAGGAGACAAAGATGGAGCTGCAGAAGGGACAGAACTTATCACTAGAATATTAATATTTATAAAACTCTTGAAGTGCCTAGTATAGGAGAACTGCATGTAATCTAGGATTTGAAATCCTCGTCAAAGGAATGAATGAGGACTGCAATAAAGCCTTCGGACAAACAAAACAAACAAAAACAACCTTCTGGACCATGACAGTGGAGCATTAGAACACCCCCTTTCTCAGTAACTGAAAGAACATTCGAACAAAAATATGGGGCGCCTGGGTGGCCTAGTCACTGAGCATCTGCCTTGGGCTCAGGTCGTGATCCCGGAGTCCTGGGATGGAGCCCCGCATCTGGCTTCCTGCACAACACGGAGACTTCTCCCTCTCCCGCTGCCCTGCTCCCTCTCTAGCGGCTTCTGTCAAACAAATAAATAAAATCTCTAAAAGTAAAAACTAAACTCAGTCTTGTTTTAGGACTGTGCTATCCAGTACAAAAGCCTAACCACATGTGGCTATTAGAGATGAGTTTAAATGAGTTAAAATACAATAAAAATGAAAGGTGACCACTGAGTCCCTCAGATCTGCTAGTGAGTTTATGTGCTCGGCGACCTCACGGGGCTCATGACTGCGGCGCTGGACCATACAGAGAACATAGCCACCGCCACCGTAAGTTTCACCGAACACTCGGATTGTTTAAGGATTTGAACAACAGAATGAACACATCTGCCCTAATGGATGCATGTACAACGCTGCATCCCATAGCCACAGAAGACAGGGTCCGTGATAATACAGACGCTTGATGTTTACGAGAACTGACATATCTAAGGCTATCAACCAAATCTTTTGTTTTTCAAGATTTATTTACTTATTTATTTATTTCAGCAGCGAGACAGCGAGAGCATGGGCAGGGGGAGGGGCAGAGGGAGAAGCAGACTCCCCGCTGAGCAGGGAGCCCGATGCAGGGCTGGATCTCAGGACCCTGGGGCTGTGTCCTGAGCTGAAAGCAGATGTTTAACCGACTGAGCCACCCAGGAGCCCCTACAAACCAAACCTTAATACATTTACAAAATTGAAATCATATAGAATTATCTCTATAGTGTAATTAAACTCGATAAGATAAAAATAAAAAACTTTAGGGTGCCTGGGTGGCTCAGTGGGTTAAAGCCTCTGCCTTCAGCTCAGGTCATGATCTCAGGGTCCTGGGATCGAGGCCTGCATCGGGCTCTCTGCTCAGTGGGCAGCCTCTTTCCTCCACTCTCTCTCTGCCTATTTGTGATCTCTCTCTGTCAAATAAATAAAATCTTTTAAAAAAAAACTTTAAAAATCTCTAGCTTTCATATTTAAAAACATTTCTCAACAGTACATGGATCAAAAACAAATCATATGGTTACATAAAAATGAGAATGTACTCAATTTCACATTTAAAAATGGTTAAAATGGTAAATTGTGTTAGGTACTCTTTACTACAATTTTTAACAATTTTAAAAACGCAGTGGTGATGAAAGGCATGCCTTCCTTAACCCTGATCTTATTATAAACGCTTCTGGGGGCGCCTGGGGGCTCCATCGGTTAGGCATCTGACTCTTGCTTTTGGCTCAGGTCATGACATCAGGGGGTGAGATCGAGCTCCAGGCCGGGCTCTGAGCTCAGCACG
>PITA01027909.1:0-20063 GCA_004023965.1 Spilogale gracilis | reverse complement strand
TTGTAGCAACATGGACTGGACTGGAAGAGATTATGCTGAGTGAAATAAGCCAAGAAGAGAAAGTCAAGTATCACATGGTTTCACTTACTTGCGGTGCATGAGGGGTAACCTGGAGGACAGTGGGAGAAGGAAAGTAAATGGGAACTAGGGTAATCTAGGGAGGGAAACAAAACAACAGAGACTTTGGACACAGAAACAAACTGAGGAACTTGGAGGAAGGGGGGTGGGGGATGGGAGAGCCTGGTGGTGGGTACTGGGGACACCTAAAGCGTGGAGCACTGTGTCTGGGGAATGGGGAATGAATCTTGGAACACTGGAAAAAAAATTAGTAACAATAAAAAAAAAATCATTAAAAAAGAAAAAAAGAGTTAAGAGTTCTCTGACAAACCTGAGAAAACCAACACCAGGGGGCAAGTGGTATGTCACTGGGAAAGGGTGCTCTCCTGGAGGACAGAGCACTATTTATTCTCTTTGCTCCTCTAACGACTCATTCTGCTTGTCTAGTCTATTCATGAGATTCAAATCAGAAGTAAATCACCATAGGGGCGCCTGGGTGGCTCAGTTGGTTGAGCGACTGCCTTTGGCTCAGGTCATGAACCTGGAGGCCCGGGATGGAGTCTGGCATTGGGCTCCCTGCTCAGCGGGAGGCCTGCTTCTCCCTCTGTCACTCCCCTTGCTTGTGTTCCCTCTCTGGCTGTGTTTCTCTCTGTCAAATAAATAGAATCTTTAAAAAAAAAAAAGAAGTAAATCACCATTAAAGGAAGCAAATTGAAACATCAGACTGGTTTCCTTTATTTCTCCTTCCTATTTTGTTGACTAGGGAAAGGTCTGGAAATGTCGATAACTCTTTTAACAGGGTCAAAAGCAAAGGCCAGCCCAGACCAAGATATTCCTTTTTTTTTTTTTTTCATTTTTTTATCTCTAAAATTCATTAGATTCTGAAACATCTTGATTTTATAGTTTGTCTATCTGGATTGTATGTGTACATCCATGTGCTTTCATGACCTCATTCCTTTTGCTCAGAATTCCTTATCTTGTTTTCCCTTAATTTTTTTAACTTTATCCTTCTTTTGTTCTAAATGCAACTCAAAATGTAATGTTTGTCAAACCCAGTTAATCTGAAGGCAAGGATTTGTATGTTTTTTTCATTCTTTTGCCCCTGGTACCTAGAACAGAGCTTGACCAGGGCAGGTGATCTATTTCCCCCTCATTCACTCATTTGCTTACATACTCATTCATTCATTCACTAATAAATCTTGGCTACATACTCTGTGTAACTTGAACAATGAGGACCCACATGGTCCTCATTTCTGAAGCAGAGTTTGTTATTCATCCTATTACATTTACACAGCACAGGGTGTTACTGGGTTCCCTGTACAAGTGTGGTCTCTCTTGTAGAATCCAAGCTTTCTGAGAGTAATCTGAGACTTGACAGGCTTTTTAGACTTTTTTTTTTTTAAAGATTTTATTTATTTATTTGACACAGAGAGAGAGAGATCAAAAGCAGACAGAGAGAGGAGGAAGCAGGCTCCCTGCTGAGCAGAGTCCCATGTGGCCTCTATCAGATCCTACGACCCTGAGCCAAAGGCAGAGGCTTTAACCCACTGAGCCACCCAGGCGCCCTTGACAGTTTTTTTTTGTTGGAAAAATGCAATGCTTGGTATAGTGCACTCAAATACTCATTGAACAAAAAAAGAAAAGAAAGAAGTAAAACTGTATTCATCAGAAGCTAATAACAGTAACTGTTTAGAAAAATTTCAATGTCTTGTTTAAGAAGGTGTGTGAATGTTTTGGTGGGGAGAATGGTAGCCCCTCTTTTGCATGCTTCAAAGATAGCACCTTACTCTTTGAGAAGATGAGGGTTTACCACACACATCACTTTTACCTGAGAAAATGGCCCTGGTCCCTTTCCCAGGGGAGCAGGTTCACCTCTGCTCAGTGCAGGGAACAAGAGGGTTGACAGAGCTGGTGCTCAGCAGGAGGGTGGCCTCTTCCACCTTATTCAGTATGTCTGCTGTGGCTTTGGTCATTCTCATGAGGTGCAACACCAGTTCCGGGGCTCCCCTGGGGACAGTGGCAGACTCTGTAGTAACCCTTGACCTTTGTATGATATGAATTTTGCCCAGAAGTCAAAGCCAACTGCTTGTGTAGTATTAAAACCAGCTTGGCATCTCATGGGTGAAGAGCAAGGCAATGCTGACCCCCAGCCACCTTCTGGGAAGCATGGGAAGCATCCAGGAAGGTCTGCTAGGGAAGTAGATAAGAAGGCAGCAGGCATTTGGTAACAGGCTAATATCTTATAAACTACCAATGAAGCCTTTTGTAAAAATAAAAACAAAAACAAAAACATTAGCAATATCTGAAGAAGCTTTGACTATTCTTTCATGTAGTATGTTAAATTGAACTACATCAAGTGAGTATATTTGCCCATTTTTGACTTACTAAAATAGTAATTCCATATACCTCACTCTCAGTTTTACTGTTCAGCATTAAAACAGCTCAGGGAATACCTGCTCTGTTGTAAGGTGTAAAATGCATAAGTGTGTTGACCTTACAAAGAAAGAAGTCAATCGTAAATATGAAAGTGAGCTTTCTTTTTCTTTCTTTGTTTCTTTCTTTGTTTCTCTCTTTCTTTTTTCTCTCTCTCTCTCTCTTTCTTTCTTTCTTTCTTTCTTCTTTCTTTCTTTCTTTCTTTCTTTCTTCTTTTTCTTTTTTTTTCTTTTTTTTTTCTTTTCTTGCATGTGATTTGGAGAGAGTTCTAAGCATGAAACAGGAAATACAGACAGTGGATAAGTTAAAATACAGGCTCTAAGAATTGTGAGTTCATGTGGTTCTCCTCCCCTTTTTCTCACTCTCCTTTCTGGCACTTGCACACTCCCCTCTTTATATCTAAATCGTTTCTATTATGTTTCTAAATTGTTTCCTTGACTCTCAGTGATCACCGAGGCACAGAGTCTGGGAGTGGTCAGAAGTGAGAGACTTTTCCTAAGCCAGGAAAAGTCTTAGTCACTGTGTGGTGGATGAAGCCCGGAGTGTGCCGGGCATGTTCACTTGACTGATTTCCAAGGCCAAGGTAGACAGCTGCCTGACAGACAGGTCTGGTCACAGCAGGTTACAATGAACTGTGTCATCTTGGCGCACCAGGCAATTTCCTTTTTGAGTCACTTCTCAGCTCAGAATGAATCATACTCCACCCTCCTCTTTTTCAGACTTTATGCTTACAGGCTCTGTGCCTGAGTGGAAGGGAGACCATTTTCTCCGTGGTGCCAGCATTTCAGCAAAGACCCTCCTGAGCAGGACCTGTCTGCCTCAGGGGGCAGTGATATGACTCTGGACAGGGCGGGTGGGGGAAGGTGGGAGATGGGGAAGTGGGGAAAGGTGGGGGATGGGTCATCTAAGATCCTGCCGGGTCCCAGGGCTTGGTGGAGTGATGTGTGGAAAAAGAGAACCCCAGCAAATCCATTTGTTAGTGGAGAAACAGACTTTTCTTTCCCATTTGGATTTTTCTCCTGAAAGAAAAAATCAGAAGCTGGTCCCCTGAGCTTTTGTGAGAGGAGAGATTTTAGTGTCATTGTGCCCCCTGGGTCATTGGCTTTGTGCTCTGTCATCAGAAAAATAAGATGTGTCTAAAATTACTGGTCACTGGATGTGACCACAGGAATTTCTGAAAGCCTTTTCTATTTCCTTATAGTATATACTTGTTAAGAATATAGCTTTGAGTTTTTGTTGTTTTTGGCTTTCCTTCTTTCTCCTTTTTCCCCATTTTTTACCTACATACACTGGTCAAAAATAAAATTACTATTTATACGATACAATTAAAGACAAGAATGTAAGCAATGAGTCTTGGAACACAGAGTGTTCTCTGTGGGATCCCTGTTCACAGGAAGGAAGGGGACGCGCACGTGAGGTGGCTGCAGTGAGGTGAGGCCACAGTCTTTACTTATCCTGCACTGAACTCCATGGCCTATAGAGCTCTGGGATCCAGTGGGGCTTCCTCAGCTCTGCTCCTGCAGCTGGCCTTCCAGAACTGCGCCTCACTGGGGGCAGAAAAGCTGAACCCTCAAGCTTGAGAAAAGGATATGACTAAGCATTGAATTTAAAAAACTGGTGTCTGTATCTTGATTTTGTGCCAGTTCAAGAGCTTTGGGGTTTCTCTGGGGAGGAGCCAGTACTAAAAAGTAAGCATTTTCAAGCTCTCATTCTCCTTTGCTTTCCCCCCAAAAGTCACTTTGCATCCCAGCCCAGAGAGAGGCAGCCCTCCTGTGCAGTTTCCCCCTGCTGCCTTCCACAGAGAGTGGGTGGGGGCAGCAGGTAACATGGTCTTAGATGCTAACATTCATGCTTCCTAGCACTGTGGTGACATGCTTTGGGGTCTTGAGGTATTTTCACTTTTTAGAGTCTTCATTTTAAAATGAAATGTTTCAAAAGGATTAATACCTTACTTCAGGAGGGGTTATATGAGTTAGGTTGGGGAGGGTAAAGCGATGGAGGGGTAAAGAAGCAAGTGAGCTGACATGGAGGTGGAAAAGCCCAGTGGCAAAATATTCCAGATTTCATGACTTCTGTCTCCTCACCTCTCTGCCAGCTCTAGCTTTCATGCATCATGCAGAATTAGTTGAGAAGTCCTTGTCCGGACTGCTTCAGTGACTCAAAATTGCTGCAAGGACAAAGTCCAAGGGTGCTTGGGTGGTCAGTCATTGAGCATATGCCTTCAGCTCAGGTTATGATCTTGGAGTCCTGGGATCGAGCCCTGCATTGGGCTCCCTGCACAGCCGGAAGCCTGCTTCTCCCTCTTTCACTCCCCCTGCTTGTGTTCCCTCTCAAGCAGTGTTTATCTCTGTCAAATAAATGAATAAAATCTTAAAAAAAGAGAACAAATTCCAAAATCATTAGATTGGTGGCCAAGGTATCCATGGCCTTCCTTCACTCTGCTTTTACAAACTATGAGAGCCTCACCTCTCACCCTCAGTGTATCTGGGCTGCAAACTACTCTGCTGGGTCCAGAGCACAGCCTACAATTCCTCACCTCTTTTCATTTGCTGACTTTGTTCTCTATAGCCTATAACTTTCTTTCCAGTTATTTCCATCCTTTCTCTCCTTTTTCAAATTGTTGAAAACCTAACCATTTTTCAAAGATTACCTACTTCACAAAACAGTCCCTGGTTGCTTAAGTCAATGAGAATCTCGTATTTATTTATTTTCCCACGGTACCTGGTTTTGCCATAGTTACAACATCTTATGCTTGTCCCCCCATCACAGTTATTTGAGGGTGTGCCCTGATGTATTAACCTTTGCATACTCCACTGCACTGAGTATAGTGCCTAGAACATTAAAAGAATTCAATAAATGAGCATTAAAAAGTTGGTTCAGGTTCCTACATTCCCAAGGACTCACCTTAAAGAAAGACTAGATTTTATTGTTAAATGAGTAGCCCACAGGCAAAAAGGACCCCAGGGCAGTAACAGAGAGAATTTAAAGTGGCATGTAGCTGCATACAATATTTTCCTTCCAGTTACAGGTGGATGGCTTGGCATTAGGAAAATAAAAGAACTCAGAGATGAGTCCATACATGACTATCCCACGCTGCTTTGCAGAAAATGAAGAAGATGCAGCCTTCATCCAGATGGTATTCAGTTCATCAGCTTTGGACCAAACCTGCTTAGTGACTTCATGCATGGGTCCAGGTATGCCACTTAGTGAATTCAGTATTTACTTGGTTTTAGTGCTTTAGAATAACAGAAGCTTGAAGTTGGGAGTGTACTGTGGAGATCATCTTGTTGACATTACTAATGAATGTAAGGATATCTTCATCCCATTCGTTCCCTGAGGGACCATGCTGTGGTCTCTGCAGTTGTGTATCTTCCAGGGATGGGGCCTGTGTGCCTTGGAGTCCACAAGACCATACCCCTAGCTTATCCCCAGACACCCTTGCACACTGGGTCCTTGCAGGGAATGTGAGGGGACTTTTCATAGGTGGATACTTGGGAAAGGTATGCAGAGGGATAAACAACTTGGTAGAAGCACCTGGACATTATGCTGTGCCAGTGAGCATACCTGTCCTAGAGCAAGGACTAAAATGCTGGGAACCCACCCTTAAAATTCAAAAATGACTGAAAAAGAAAAGCAATCTTAATGGCAAATTTCTGTAGTCATCCTTAAGAAAAATTTGGATCTGGCACAATAAGCAATTAAGAATTTTCAAAGATAAGTGGACCATGTTAAAAAGGGAGAATCTTGGAACATTGAAAAAATAAAATAAATTTAAAGTTAAAAACAAACAAACAAACAAACAAATAAATATATTACATCTGAAAAAAAGTGAATATTTTAAAAAAAGGGATACTTTCATTATGTGAGTTTAAAGAGCAATGTTAAGTATACATGATTTGGGCATTTACTGTTTTTGTAAATCTGATAAAGACTCACTTTAATGAAAAAAAAACAAGAAAAAAAACAAGAAAAACTTGGATCTTACAATCTGCTTATAAAGAGCAATGGATTTATCATTTTCAATCAGATGAGAGTTTAGTAGGTACAGTAAAGCATTCTGTTATGCATCAGTAGCTATCTATGCAAATACAAGGGCATTTAGAAAAGGAAGAACTAAGTCATGAGGATTTCATGTCTGCTGAGGTGTTTCTTACACAGAGGAGGATCAATGGAAAAAGTTCACACTGCTGAATGAAGTCAGTTAATCCTAACTCTATTTGTCTATTGACTTCAAAAAACTGATCTACCACTCAGGTATATCCGACTCATCAGAAAATAATAATAATAAAAATAGTGACCTTTAAAAAAATTGTAGTCATATTCTTTGGAGGTAAATATATACACTGAGTAGGTGCTATTAATGAAGATTTCAGAGAATTGATTGATTGATTAATCCACTTGTTTGTGCTTTGGCATTGGATGAGTTTATCGTTAGTAAATACCTGCTTTTTCTAGGGGTTGTTCTTTGATCTAAACTTAAGGAGATTAATTTATATTTTAATGTTTGATAATAAATGAATAATTTTGAATTATTGCTGTCATATTACTTAAGCTTTGATTCAGAGAATTTAAACGAGACATTGTTCACATTTTTCCATCTTTTCTAGAATGCCTTTTCCAGGCCTGAACACTGTTCATAATTCAGAAGGGAGATTGCTCTCATTAACTTTTGGACTATGGAATCCTTCTTCTATCTTTCCGACATCCTAGACCAGACATCAGAGCAGACACTTTCCATCTGTGATTTCTTACAGAGTTCTTCGTTAGAGCCCTTCAGCCTGGCCATTAATTGCCACTTCAATCAGGTTGCAAAGAATTCTCAGGATAAAGCTTGAGATAAAAAAGGAAACATCAAAGCTACCCACTCCAAACACACACTAGCACAAGCACACTCTTGAGTGTGCACAGGACTATGAAGCTTCCTTGATCGATTCTGAAATGTGACAGGCAGAGGTGCATTTGTACGGGGAAATGCAAATGTCAAGCTAAGCAGCACCTGCTGTGATCTGTGATATGCCATTTGTCTTGAAAGGGCCAAGAAGATAGAGGCTTGAGTCCCTGAACTTTTGGAGGACTCCAAACAGCAGGAGCACCCTGGTGGAACAAAGGACTACCGACATATGTGAGGGCTGCATTTTGTCAACTAAGTATCATGTTCCGGCCACAGCATGACAGACAAATGCCAGGCCAGATGAGGAGATAAAATCTACTCAACCTGATGCATCTGTACCTGGATCATGTGATGGGGGCAGATGCTGATTCAATATGGATGCAGGTGCAGGAAAAAGGAAGAAAGAACCCAGACACTGAAGCCAAGTGCTACAAAAGTCCAGAGCCTCCAGGGAAGGCTCAGTTTTCTAAGTTATTGATCTGAACTTTTATGTGGTATAAGTGATTGTCTATGAGGTGCTGTGTTGAGGCTTTCTCACAATGGAAGCCCAAGAGGATCTTTGACATCTGGAAACTAAAGCCTTCTTAAGAACACTAGTTTTTCTATTCTCATATCATGGACCTACAGTTTCTCCCTGTCTTGATGTCTCCCACGTCCTCCCTTGATGATGAATGTCCTGGGTGCTGCGGGCTGTACCTGAATAGATCATTAAGAGGAGACTGCCTCAATTACACAGGGATGATGACTTGCTACACCTTGTCCAACTTTCTAACACAGGGAACCTGATTTTGCTTATTAAGGTAGCCCATGTTTGTGTCACACAAAAGGTTTAGTGCTCTGCCCTTGTCGTTAAGAATGCCCAATATCAACTACACCAAATAGTTCTTAAGATCAGAGTTCAACATTTTCTGATTGCTTCTCTGGTTGCTTTTATTTAAAAAAAAATAACATCTTCTGTTAGTCAATATGGCATATGCTTAGATGAAATGACCTGCACTTGCATAAAAAAAGAAATATTAATGCAATTATTGAAAATAAAAAAGCTCTTTGCTCCCAGGTAAAAACTGGTCTCCATCTTGGAAAGCATAAGATGCTGGTAGCTCTCCAAAAGGAGTATTTCTAGTTTCTAAAACATGTTGACATCTGGTTACTAATGGGAGCACTACTATTTCCCCCTTCACATTTCCTTGTCTATCTTCCCTTTCTCCTTCTTCTTCTTCCTCAATAAAGATTGAGTTCAGAGGCATGAAATCACTCAAAGGTTTTTTCTTCCTTGCTGTTACTTGCTTTTAAGAGCTGCTCAATTTTTTTTTGATTTTTTAATTTGTTTAAAGATTTTATTTATTTTAGAGAGGGGGGGTGAGCATGGGTGAAGAACAGAGGGAGAGGAAGAAGCTGATGCATCATTTAGCAAGGAGCTAAATCTGGGGCTCAGTCCCAGGACCCTGAGATCCTGACTGCAGATGAAGGCAGATGCTTAACCAACTCAGCCACCCAGGTATCCTGCACTGCTTAATTTTTTAAATTGAAACTTTCATTGAGATGCTTATAGATTTAGATGCAGCTGTATCTTTTATCCAGTTTATCTCAATCGTAACATCTTGCAAACTATAGTTATATAAGAAAATGACATTCATGCAATCCATCATTATTAAAATTTCTCTAGTTTTAATTGTACCAGGGTGTGTATGTCTGTGTGTTTGTGTATTTAGTAAAATACATTTTTATCACATATACAGTTTTGGGTATCCACCATCAATGTCAAGATACTGAGCGCTTCCTCAGAATCCTCCTTGTTACCTCTCTTTTTTATTAATAGACTTTAATTTCTAGAAGTGTTTTAGATCCACAAAGAAATTAAGCAGATGATATAGAAAACTCCAATATACTTCCTGCACTTCCCACATACAGCTCTCTATTATTATCATCTTATGCTACTATGGTTTATTAAGTCATTATTAATAAATTCCTATTAACTAAAGTCCATATTATATTCAAATTTTCTTAGTTTTTTCCTAATGTTCCTTTTCTGATGCAGGATCTCATCTAGGATACTACGTAATACTTAATGGCCATGTCTTCTTAAGCTGCTCTCAGCTGTGGCAATTTATGACTTCTCTCGATTTTGATAACTTTGAAAAGTTTTGAGAAGCATTGATCAAATATATTGTAGGATACTACTCTATTGCCATATGCCTAATATTTTTCTCAAGATTAGACTGCAGTTATGTATTTTGGGAGGAAGATCACAGAGATGAAGTGCCATTTGCATCACATCATACCAAGGCTACATACTGTTGATATCATTTATAACCGTCAATGTTGACATTGGTCACTTGGCTGAGGTTGTGTTTATTAGACACTACTTATTTCTTTTTTTTTTTTAAGATTTTATTTTTAAGTCATCTCTGTGCAGATCATAGGGCTCAAACTCACAACCCTGAGATCAAGAATCACATGCTCTGCTGAGTGAGTCAATCAAGTGAGCCAGGCACCCTATTTTTAACATAGGACTGGTGATACTAGCCGATACAATAAGACAACAAAAAGAAATAAAAAGTATACAGATTAGGAAGGAAGAAATAAAACTGCCTTTGTTCACAGAAAATATGATTGTTTATGTAAAAAGTTTAAAAAATCACAAAAACACCTCTTGGAACTAATAAACATTATAATATAGCAAAGTTGTAGAATACCAGTTTAATATATAATTCACTTTCTTACATACCAGCAATGAAGAATTGGAATTTGAAATTTAAAAGCACAGTATTAATTATATTATCCTAAAACATTAAATACTTAGATATAAACCTAACAAAATACGTGTAAGATCTATATGAAGAAAACACAAAACTCTGATGAAAGAAATTAAAAATAACTAAATGAATGATGAGATTTCATTGATAAGAGAAGTCTTGATATGATCAACATGTTGGTTCTTGTCAAGGTGGTAAATAGATTCAAGTCAATCTCACTTAAAATAGTAGCAAGTTCCTTAGTGGATATTGGTAAATGGGTTCTCGAGTTGAATGAAAAGGGAAAAAGACCCAGAACATCCAACTAAATAGAAGAAAAATTATTTAAGAGGACTGACATTGCCCCACTTCAAGACTTACCAGGAAGCTACAGTGGTAAGAACAGTTTGGATGGGTGAAAGAATAGAAAAATACGACAGAATACAGAGCCCAGAAATAGATCTACACAATTTATAATATAATAGATCTATGCAAATATAGCCAACTGGTCTTTGACAAAAGAGCAAAATCAATACAATGAAGGAAAGACAGACTTTTCTTCAATTGGTGTTGAAGCGACTGGACACCAATATGTGTAGACTGGAATCTAGACACAGACCTTATATTCTCCAAATAACTGAACTGAACATGGATCACAGACCTACATATAAAATGCAAATCTATAAAACGCCTCGAGATAGCACAAAAGAAAATTTAGGTAGCCTTGGGTTGACAATGACTTTTTAGATACAACATGAAATTTATTATCCATGAAAGAAGTAATTTTAATAAAAGCAAGAACTCTGCTCTGTGAAAGACACAGTTGGAATATAAAGACAAGCCAAAGACTGGGAGAAAACATTTGCCCAAACATGTAGAATGTATGAACCCTCACAACCACAGGATGAACCCAAATGTAAACTGGAGATCTGAAGTGATAAAGATGTCATATAGGTCTATCATTTGCAACAAATGTACCACCTTGGGGCTGAATGTTGATAAATTTCATGTGTAGGGGCAGAGAGTGTGCAGGAAATCTTCCACTTGATTTTGTTGTGAACTTAAAACTGTTATAAAAATAATGTCTGTTAGAAAAAATCAATCAGCATATTTGTGCGTCTGTGGAGTGTCTCTTGGTGGGGGAGGTTGAATCTCAGACTGTAGAACAAATTGGTTGGCTTGCTGTACCCACTGCCTTCCTGATTACACTGGTCCACTCCATTTCTCCTGTGATAAGGGGAGTCTCAAGCTTGTTGGAGTTAAGAGGTCTTGCTGGGTCTAGTAGGAAGGAATCCTCTCTCTAGACTGTGTGGGTGCTTCCCTGTGCTGTGTGAAGGACCTCTTTTCCCCCAGTAAGGAATAAGCTTGCCATTGCTATTCACTGTTGTAGGTTGAGAGTTAAGAACCTTGGAACAGGACCACCTTATTCTGCTGGTGGGAGAAGAGCTGTGGCCATCCTGCTGGGGAGCTTTTCTTCAAGTCCCAGATTCCCAAAACCTTATATATTTCTCTACTACCTTTTACTGTTTTTGGTTGGCAATTCCCAGGATTTATAGTTGTATTTAGTCATGGAGAGCAGACAGAAATGGATCTATGCCATCCTGTTGGGACCAGATATTTGTTTCTCTAAGTTTTGAACACATATGTATATGGCAGATATTAAAAGAGTTTTCTTTGGGTGCTGGTGCATCCTTTATGATGCTTTATTTGAACAGTGTGCAGACTAATTTCCTTTATGATTCCAATGTATGTGACCTGTACTGGACTTTATTCATCCATGAGATAAAGTTCAAAAGATGAGGGGAGTGGAGAAGAAATGTCATGTGTTTAATGAAGTGCAGTTGAATTATCTCTCTTGTTCAAAACTGTGTCAAATAAAGCACTGATTTATTTGACCAGAGGCTTCTTTGTGTGTATGGAGAAGGATGTGAGATGTTTGAGAGTGAGATAGAAAAAAGACACAGGGCAATGATGGGGAAGTTCAAGACTTCTCCCATACAGTACTACACAGCCTCCCAGGAATATGCCATCCACCTGACACTGGGTCACACTTGTGTGTGAAATCAGATAAGCATTGTGAGCTGTAAGATTGAGGTAACAAAAGAAGACCCCAACCCTGGTAACAAAGACTACTGCAGAGCAGGGCAAGGATACTCATCATTTGTTTGGCCCTTCAGAGTTTCAAGTAATGGTAAAGTCCAGTCAAACTTGACAGTTTCTATGCTTGTAATAAAATTGTGCTCATTACTCCCATCTTCACACATTTTATATATTTCGTATATTTAAATCAGCTTTAAGTAACATTTTAAGACATTTATTATAAAACACAAGAAACATGAGCAAACAGATGAAACATAAAAACACAACATTAATAAATTATTACAAGCTGATCACATGGTTTTTGCTACCAGGTCTGGCAGTATCAGGAGCTCTCTCCCCTGTCTTGACTTTCTCCCTCTCCTGAGGGACCTTCCATTCTGAGTGGTGAGGATCCCCAATCCTACCCTTCTGAATAATTCTCAAACATAAATATGCTTTTAAGTATTCTATTTAACTTGTTTTTGAACTTGATGTAAATGAAGCCCTACAATATGCGTATTTTGTCTGACTTTTTTCCTTAAACACTATGCTATTTATCCATGTTGCTTTAATTTATCTAAATTTAGCTCTGATATCTAAGGCACACCCACAAATCAAAAAATGAGATATGAGCAAGAATACATATAAAAGAATAACAAGACATATAATATTGGTTTCAAAGATGGTATAAACATAAGAGAAACAAAAATAGAAAAAAATATTAGGGATCTCAAACAAATACATGCATAAAAATAGTTCATGAATTTTTA
Source organism: Spilogale gracilis (assembly GCA_004023965.1). NCBI lineage: Eukaryota > Metazoa > Chordata > Mammalia > Carnivora > Mephitidae > Spilogale > Spilogale gracilis. The sequence continues at coordinate 7,098 of PITA01027909.1, read as the reverse complement.
CTTTTGGGTTTCCTACCAGAGTCAGGTTGTATTTCTTTTAACTCTAAAATGGCTTTGTGGATTTGTGTTATTATCCCTATATTCAGAACAGAGAATCGAGATTCAGAGAATCCAGGTTCCTGGTCAACATCAGCAGTTTTGTAGCACACATTCACACTTCAAAGCCATGTCCTGACACACTTATATTGTTATAAAACTGTCCCCCAAACATCAAAGCAAAACAAAATGATCTTCCAGAGGTCAGTGAAGAAATGCTGATGAATAATAAACAGAAAACAAAACACATTAATTCCTATGTTGATTCAGCAGCCCCCTCCTCCCTGATGAAACCAAGTCATTTTGGACAAAAAGGGTAAAACAAATATTATTAAGAGAAAATCTAAGCCAAAGGGAATCATGAGAAAGTTCTCTTTGATTAGAGTTTGAGCCTCTTGGCCAAAATGAATCATAGACTTAAACGGATAAAACTTCTTGTGTTTGTTGAATGAATGAGTGGCCAGTGTCACCCAACCACTGTTGGTAATTGTTGAAGCCTGTAGAAAACTTGTGTGACAATAAGAATGTAAGAAGTAAAGTTCCAATATCCTTTCTGGGAAAGAATTCCACCAATTATAGACTTGAAAGCCTGATGTAGATTTAAACAAAGTTGAGAAATAATTTCTAAATGTTTAGAAAGGATCTAAATGATCATGAAGGCCACCACAGATTTACTAAGAACAAGTTGTTATTTGGACCAGCTCAATTTCCTTTCTCATCAGTGTTGCCAGCTGGTAAACAGATCTGGATTTCAACAAGGCATCTCACAGGGGTCTTCTGTTATCCTTTTGGAAAGATGGCGAGATATGAGTCAAAGAATGTGAAAGCCACAGAGTGATGAGTGAGATGAAGGTCACCTTGGAAGGCAGCTTCAATGTGAGCTCAGGCCTGCTCTCCTCTTGGTCCTGGCCCCCTGTCCTTAAAGACTTAGAGGAAGGAGTGGAAAGAAATTTACAAAATTACTGGATGGCAAGAAGCTGGATGGGTAATGAACAGGAAGGATAACTAGACATGTATACTGAAACATCCTAAGTATCTGGAAATATTTAATAACTAAAGCTTAATAGAGATTAATATATTTTTTCATATTTGGTTAAAAGTACTATGAAAGAATAGAAACAATTTTGCATAATAGGGACCCAAAGCCTAGCCTCATCTCCTGGGGAAGACATCTTGATGATTAGGTGAACATTAAATATCAGTCAACTTAGCCATGTACCATCTTTATTACTTCTGTAAATACATGTCACATTCATCTGTCAAGAACTGTTCCTAAAGGCCCCTGGGATTATAAAACATTCTGTGTCCTCTCAGTTAGATGATCTTTCTGTCATCTGTGTTCTCATAGAACATGAGCCTTAGCTCTGTGTTGGCATTTATCATTTTCTTCCTAAAATGTTGTGGATTTATAAACACCTTAAGGGATCCCCAAAACACTCTACTGGCTTAGGGCTTTGACTCCAATTTCAGACATCTCTGTGTTCTCAGCAAAATAATTGTTCAATAAATAGTTCCTCAATGAATACTATCTTATGTATGTAACTAAGGGCTAATGTGATTTTGGGTCAATCAACATATACAATGTCCAGATATGGGCCACAAAGGTGATTTGGAGAGTTCACTGACAGGGAAGTGACTCTACATTAGACATTAGTTGGCAGGAGATTTTTAAATCACTTCATAAGAAGAATAGCAGGAAAAAAAAAGAGAAAAAAAGATTTGTTTGCTGTTTTGTTTGTTTGTTTGCTTCATTTAGTTTTATTTGGGCTGGAAAATAAAATAGGAACAGAGAGGAGTGATACAGAATATGATCTCTGGGGTGCCTGGGTGGCTCAGTTGGTTAAGCAACTGCCTTTGGCTCAGGTCATGATCCTGGAGACCTGGAATCGAGTCCCACATCGGGCTCCCTGCTCGGCAGGACGCCTGCTTCTCCCTCTCTCACTCCCCTTGTTTGTGTTCCCTCTCTGGCTGTGTTTCTCTCTGTCAAATAAATAAAATCTTTTTTTAAAAAAAGAATATGATCTCTAAGGACTTTCATGTGAAGAAATGGTTTACCTTCCTCTGTTTTTCTCTAATGAGCTAAACAAATAGAAACTACATACACATAGAGTTTTAGTTTGACAAGGAACAATCTTCTAAAAATTAGGAATTAATGAAGGATAGAATAGGATGTCTCAGTAAGCCATTAGTCACTTATATTGGAGATTTTCAAAGAGTTGAAATAAATTCAATAGATAATATTATTGAGACCATGAGAATAGCTTAATGTAAAACCCTTGGATATGACATTGGAATAATCTTGGCTGTATGTGATCCAGTTAATAAGGAAAAAGTCAAAAATGAACTTCAGAATATTCAACCAGTTGAACTATGAAGATTGACCCTCAGACCAATAAGATTTAGAAAAGCTATACATTAAATTAAATTGTTTTAATCATTTACTAGAAAATGGAATTGAACTTAACAAGTTTGTAAGTTCATTTATTCGTAGTTTTAGGGTGTAAATTTTTATTGCATTATTTATTCTCTCAGAGGGCTCAGAATTGAATCCTTAGATCAGAGAATGGATACTAGAACTTCTGAGCCCTTAACACTGAGCTCAGGTATGACCTAGCACCATCTTACAGGTAACAAGGTATCCACAACTTGAGGTAGTAAATGCAGATAACTTTTCCCATTCTGTGAGTTGCCTCTTTGGTTGGTTGATTGTTTCCTTTGTTGTAAAGAAGCTAATTTATCTTGATGAAGTCCCAAAAGTTCATTTTCACTTTTGTTTCCCTTGCGTTTTCACTTCTGTTTCACTTGTCTTGAAAGAAGTTGCTGTGCTTGATGTCGAAGAGGTTATTGCCTACGTTTTCCTCTAGGAGTCTGATGGATTCCTCTCTGACATTGAGGTCTTTTATCCATTTAGAGTTTATCTTTGTATATGGTGTAAGAGAATGGCTGAGTTTTATTCTTCTGTATATAGCTGTCCAATTTTCTCAGCACCAATTATTGAAGAGAACTGTCTTTTCTTCCACTGTATATATTTTCTTGCTTTGTCAAAGATTAGTTGATCTTTGAGTTGAAAGTCCATATCTGGGGTCTCTGTTCTGTTTCATTGATCTATGTGTCTGCTTTTGTTCCAATACCATGATGTCTTAGTAATCACAGCTTTGTAATATAGCTTGAAATAAGGCAATTTGATGTTCCCCACTTTGTTTTTCTTTTTCAACACTTCCTTGGTGATTCAGCATTTGTTTTTCTGGTTCCATGTAAATCCTAGGAATGTTTGTTCCAGCACTTTGAACCCACGGAATGGGAGAAGGTATTTGTAAATAACACTAAGATAAAGGACAGATATCTGAGCTCTATAAAGAACTTTTCAAACTCAACACCCAAAAAAGAAATAATCAAGTCAAAAAATGGGAAGAAGACATGAACAGGCACTTCTCCAAAGAAGACAAACAGCTAACACACACATGAAAAAATGTTCATCATCATTAGCTATCAGGGAAAATGAAATCAAAACACTTTGAGATACCACCTTACACCAGTTAGAATAGCAAAAATTGACAAGGCAAGGAACAACAAATATTGGAAAAGTTGTGGAGAAAGAGGAATTCTCTTACACCATTGGTGGGAATGCAAGTTGGTACAGCCATTTTGAAAAACAGTGTGGAGGTTCCTCAAAAAATTAAAAATAGAGCTACCCTATGACCCAGAAATTGCAGTACTGGGTATTTACCCCCAAAAATACAGATGTAGTGAAAACAACCAAACTGTTGAAAGAGCTGAGATGCCCTTCAACAGATGAATTGATAAAGATGTGGTACATATATATGACCATTACAAAGGATGAATACTGAATCAACATGGATGGGACTGGAGGAGATTATGCTAAGTGAAATAAGTCAAGCAAGAAAAATCAATTATCATATGATTTCACTTATTTGTGAAACATAAAGAACAGCATGGAAGACATTAGGAGAAGGAAGGGGAAAGTGAAGGGGGAGGAACCAGAGAGGGAGATAAACCATGAGAGACTACGGACTCCAAGAAACAAACTGAGGGTTTTGGAAGAGAGAGTGGTGGGCAGGTGTGTGTTAAGGAGGGTGCATATTGCAGGGAACACAGGGTGTTATGAACAAACAATGGATTATGGAACACTGCTTCAAAAACTAATGATGTACTATATGGTGACTAACATAACATCATCATCATCATCATCAACATCATAATAAACAGAGAGAGCATGAGTGGGAGAGGGAGAGAGAATCCCAAACAGACTTTGCCCTGAGCATGGGCCCCAACTAAGTGTTCGATTTCAGGGCTCTGAGATCATGACCTGAGCCAAAACCAAAAGTCAGAGGCTTAGCCAGCTGAGGCATGTGCCTCAAGATCTCTGTTTTTAACATAAGAATTTGTAACTATAGATCTTTCCCTTGGCACCACCTTTCTCTGCACCCTATATATTTTTGGGTAGGTTGTGTTTTTGTGATCATTCATCTGAAAGTATTATCTAATTTCCTTTATTTAATCTTTGATCCACTGGTTGTTAAAAAATATATGGTTTATTCCATTGTATATATGTATCAAATCTTCTTTATCCACTCATCTGTTGAAGGGCACCTTGGCAGAAAGGATGGATATCCAACTTTTGTAGCAACATGGACTGGATTGGAAGAGATTATGCTGAGTGAAATGAGCCAAGTAGAGAAAGTCAAGTATCACATGGTTTCATTTACTTGTGGTGCATAAGGAGTAATACAGAAGACAGTAAGAGAAGGAAAGTAAATGGGAACTAGGGTAATCCAGGGAGAGAAACGAAACAACAGAGACTTTGGACACAGAAACAAACTGAGGGACTTGGAGGGACGGGGTGGGGGGATTGGAGAGCCTGGTGGTGGGTACTGAGAGCACCTATTGCATGGAGCAGTGGGTGTGGAGAATGGGCAATGAATCTTGGAACACTAAAAAAATGATAAAAAAATAATAATAAACAAAAGTAAAATAAAATAAAATAAAACTGTGAAGGCCATTAATGAAGAAAAAATATGGCTTAATTTCCACACTTTTGTGAAATGTTCAGTGTTTCTCTTGTTATTGATTTCTATTTTCATCCTATTGTGTTCAAAGAAGATATTTTGTGAGAGATCTACCTTTTTAAGTCTATAGAGACCTAATTTGTGGCTTAACTCAGGGTCTATCCTGGAAAATGTCTCATGTGCACTTGAGGAAGAATGTGCACATGATTTTTGCAGGGTTGTATGTTCTTCATGTGTCCTTTGGGTCTGGTTGGCTTATTGTGTTAAGTCCTTTATTTTCTTACTCATCTTCTGTCTGGTTATTCTATCCAGTAATTGAGAGTGGGGTATTGAAGTCGCCAGCTACTATTGTGAAGCCATCTATTTTCCCCTTCAGTTCTGTAGGTTTTGATTCATATTTTTTGATGGTCTGTAACTAAGTGCATAAATGTTTCAGGCAGCTGGGTGGCTAAGTAGGCTAAACATCTTGCCTTCAGCTCAGGTCATGATCTCAGGGTCCTCAGATCAAGCCTCATATCTGGCACCCTATTTAGTGGAAATCCTCTTTCTCCTTCTCCCACTCCCCCTGCCTATGCACTCTCTCCCAATCTGTTGACATAAATAAAATATTTAAAATAAATAAATAAAAATAAATGTTTATAATCACTATAAATTGTAAAATTGAACCTTCTATGAATATATATTCTTTATCTCTTATAACCTGAAAGTCTATTTTGTCTGATATTAGCATAACCTGCCCTGCTCTCTTTTGATTACTATTTTCATGAAATGCCTTTTTCTATCTTTTCTTTGTCCACGTTTTGATTTCTTTGGATTTCAAGTAAGTTTCTTTTACATAGCATATTTTGGATCACATGTTTCATCTATTCTGCCCATGTCTTTTGATTGGAGGGATTAGTCCAATTACATTTAAAATAATTACTTATGGGACATAAAATAGTGTCTAAAATTGTTGAATCACTATGTTGTACACCTGAAACTAATGTAATATTGTGTCACAACTATATGAAATAAATAAATAAATAAATAAATAAATAAAGAAAGAAAGAAAGAAAGAAAGAAAGAAAGAAAGAAAGATAGAAAGAAAGAAAGAAAGAAAAGAGGGACAGAAAAGAAAATGGTAGTTGCTGAGGGCTGAGGGAAGGTGGGAACGGGGAATTACTGTTTGATGGGTATGGAATTTCAGTTTTGCAAGATGAAAAGGGCTTTGGAGATGTATAGTGGTCATAGTTACATGACCATAAGGATGTAGTTGATACCATTAAGCTGTATACTTAAAAATAGTTAAGATGGCAAGTTTTATGTCACGTATATTTTACTACAATAAAATCATTTAAAGGTAAAAAAATAATAATTACTTATGAGTAGAGACTTCTGCCACCATGCACTTTGTTTTCTCTATGTCTTATAGGTTTTTTTGTTTCTCATTTCTTGCATCATTAACTCCTTTTGTGTTTGGTTGACTTGTTCTTTTTTTTTTGTATGCAAGTAATGAATTTATTTTTTTAATTTTTTTATTTTTTTATTGTTACTAAAATTTTTTTTCCCAGTGTTCCAAGATTCATTCCCCGCTCCCCACACCCAGTGCTCCACGCTTTAGGTGTCCCCAGTACCTACCACCAGGCTCTCCCATCCCTCCACCACCCTCCCTCCAAGTCCCTCAGTTTGTTTCTGTGTCCAAAGTCTCTGTTGTTTCATTTCCCTCCCTAGATTACCCTAGTTCCCATTTACTTTCCTTCTCCCACTGTCCTCCAGGTTGCCCCTCATGCACCGCAGGTAAGTGAAACCATGCGATACTTGACTTTCTCTTCTTGGCTTATTTCACTCAGCATAATATCTTCCAGTCCGGTCCATGTTGCTACAAAAGTTGGATATTCATCCTTTCTGATGGAGGCATAGTATTCCATTGTATATATGTACCACATCTTCTTTATCCATTCATCTGTTGATGGGCACCTTGGCTCTTTCCACAGTTTGGCAATTGTGGCCATTGCTGCGATGAACATTGGGGTGCATATGGCCCTTCTTTTCACTA